>SSNP01000093.1:638274-860574 GCA_006937955.1 Pachypanchax playfairii | reverse complement strand
CCTCTAGAGCAGTGATGTTTTGGGGCTGACGCTGGGCAACACGGACTTTCAACTCCCTCCAGAGATTTTCTATGGGGTTGAGATCTGGAGACTGGCTAGGCCACTCCAGGACCTTGAAATGCTTCTTACGAAGCCACTCCTTCGTTGCCCGGGCGGTGTGTTTGGGATCATTGTCATGCTGAAAGACCCAGCCACGTCTCATTTTCAATGCCCTTGCTGATGGAAGGAGGTTTTCACTCAAAATCTTACGATACATGGCCCCATTCATTCTTTCCTTTACACGGATCAGTCGTCCTGGTCCCCTTGCAGAAAAACAGCCCCAAAGCATGATGTTTCCACCCCCATGCTTTACAGTAGGTATGGTGTTCTTTGGATCCAACTCAGCATTCTTTCCCCTCCAAACACGACAAGTTGAGTTTCTACCAAGAAGTTCTATTTTGGTTTCATCTGACCATATGATGTTCTCCCAATCCTCTTCTGGATCATCTAAATGCTCTCTAGCAAACCGCAGACGGGCCTGGACGTGTCCTGGCTTCAGCAGGGGGACATGTCTGGCACTGCAGGATTTGAGTCCCTGGCGGCGTAGTGTGTTACTGATGGTAGCCTTTGTTACTTTGGTCCCAGCTCTCTGCAGGTCATTCACTAGGTCCCTCCGTGTGGTTCTGGGATTTTTGCTTACCGTTCTTGTGATCATTTTGACCCCACGGGGTGAGATCTTGCGTGGAGCCCCAGATCGAGGGAGATTATCAGTGGTCTTGTATGTCTTCCATTTTCTAATAATTGCTCCCACAGTTGATTTCTTCACACCAAGCTGCTTACCTATTGCAGATTCAGTCTTCCCAGCCTGGTGAAGGTCTACAATTTTGTTTCTGGTGTCCTTTGACAGCTCTTTGGTCTTGGCCATAGTGGAGTTTGGAGCGTGACTGTTTGAGGTTGTGGACAGGTGTCTTTTATACTGATAACGGGTTCACACAGGTGCCATTAATACAGGTAACGAGTGGAGGACCGAGGAGCCTCTTAAAGAAGTTACAGGTCTGTGAAAGCCAGAAATCTTACTTGTTTGTAGGTGACCAAATACTTATTGTCCACCATAATTTGCAAATAAATTCTTTAAAAATCAGACAATGTGATTTTCTGGATTTTTTTCCCTCATTTTGTCTCTCATAGTTGAGGTATACCTATGATGAAAATTACAGGCCTCTCTGATCTTTTTAAGTGGGAGAACTTACACAATTGGTGGCTGACTAAATACTTCTTTGCCCCACTGTACATGTGTTTTGTTGCGATTTGGTTGCAAAGTGACTTAATTTCATTGTAATCTATTCTCTTTTTATTTGCAATTTCTCTGTTAAGAAAGTCAGATTTTTTCATTGTCTTCTGTCTTTCAAAACTTAGTTTAAAGACTGTGTAAAGGGAATTCTGCTATTTTCTTCTAACCACTTTATAAACATAATAAATGTTGTTCTAAACATGTGAAAAACCTCCCAACAATTAAAAACTGAATTGTGGAGCTAGCCTTCAAATTGCGTTTCAAGAGTTTTCTGTTTCAGGATTTTATGGGCGTGTCTAAAAGGGCAGCCGCGTGACGACACGCAGCTGCCCTTCAGGATAACCCCGCCCCCTGCTGCTCTCGTCATATAAAACCGTACAGTGCGGTAGCTTCAGTGGTTTTCCCGCTCCTTCATCCGAGGGATGACCGTCTGAAAAAGCTTTGGGTCGATTTTGTGCAGAGGAGCCACACAGTAGACAGTAACTAAACCAGCATGATAGGTAGGAGCTACTTCTGCCACCTGCTGCCTTCATATGCTAAACAAAGCTCAGAATGGCGTAGCAGCACATTCCGCTCCTTCACTCATCAACAAGTCTGAAGCATTGCGGTTGTGTGGAAATATTTCAACTCCTCAAAAAGCAGCGATGCGCAGTTTTACATGTGGGTAGAACCTCAAACTTAACGAACCAGCCGGAACTCAGAAACGGAGGAAATGCAGTGATGTGGGGAAGAGAAGGAGGTGCTGCTAGAGGATGAGACAGACAGGTTTCAGCGCCTGCAGCGGACACGCCCCCAGCGTCTCAGAGCAGAGAAAACTGATCCTTTTTTCATTATTTTGTAACCAAATTTCATATGCTTCAGTGTTTTTAATCATTCAAATTTGGCTGGATGACTAATAACTAATATTCCTGTGCAGTGACAAACTCAGAACACACATTTGTTGTTACTTTACACGGGCTTTAATTGATCATGCCTTTAAGTGTGTCTCTTATTTCTGCAACTGTCTAGATTAGACTGTAGGGCTGTAGTCAACCAAAGTCCTGTCCTGTGAAAGATTAGGCGACTGAAAAAAAATCATGATTTTTTGCATTTTGATTAAACATTTATTAAACAATTATTATATAGTATTTATAAAACAACAATACCACATAAAACTACAATAATAATGCAATTCTTTGAAAATTAAGTGATTTATTTAACTGCAAAGTCAGGAGCTCTGTGCGGGGTCTATAGTGAAAGTTACAATCGGACGTCTGATCACACCGCATGCTACAACAAATATAACTGTTAAAACTGCTGAACTTTTTGTCGACTACAGCCAAAACAAGTAGTATTCTAATTGAATACAGTAAAACTACCTATGTCCTTACTAAAGGAGAAGCAGCATCCATGTGTTGTGCATGTGCAGCCAGACACAGGTGTGAACCGGTTCCCGAGTGTTCTACGATGTGCTAAACTGTGGCTCTGCTACAAAATAGCCTAAATTAAAGCATTTAAAGTTGGAGATAAAACATAGACTAATTATATTTAAAATACAGTAATTTATAACTGATTATAAAGGAATAAATATCAAGGAGTGAATCAATGAAAATGTATTTATTGGTGGAAAAATATATGCATCTGGTCGACCAATGAGAATGTCAGACGACCAAGACGGCATCGACCGATTAAATTCCAAATGCTCTTAAAAACACTTTTACTAGTTTCGAAGAAAATGTGTATGTTAAAATGTCCAGTGATGCAAAAATCTTCAACTCCAGCAAGAAAATTGTGAACTTTTGGAGACATTTTGGAAACACCGTCACAAACTCCATTCACAGTTTGTCCCAAACAGTTGCAGACCAATGAGAATCAAACTTAAATTCCAGCACCTGATCACACTTCATGAGACTGTCCCTGAATACAAGAAGGTTTTAATAACATTTTATTTGTTTTACTATGTAGCAAAGGTTTTAAATGCGAGTCAGAAATAAGTTTTTTGAACCTTCTTGAACTTTTTATGTCAAGTAGGAAAGTTTCCCTCTTAAAGCATGATTATTGTTGGTTGTTTGTAACAATTTCACGCTGAACTTTCTCATGTACCTTTGAGTTTTGGGGCTCAAATATTCCATTTAGTGTCAGCTGCAGGGGAAAACAAATAGTCTCTCTGTTTGCTTTCTTTGATATGCCTCAGGCTTTGTTGTAACTAAGCTTAAAAAAGCCTAATGAGGGAGACATTTCTGTTAGTGGACTGGAGGTCAGAGATGTTGAGAAATAAGTGCACATGCTACCTTTTTCTTGCCAAATTACATGTTTTGAAAATTGCAAAGGCTGAGCCACCTGGTTCTACTCTTGTTCCCACTCATCAGTTGTCTGTCTGTCCTCTGATCTAGCAGAAAAGAGGCTCCACAAGTCAAATATGTTTTTTATTCTATTCTTCATACACTCTTCAGCTGGCAATAATTTACATTTAAAAAGATACAAACACAAATTCCGACATAAAAGCACTGAAATTTGAAGTAGCATCAGAGGGAGATGCTCAGTAGAGAATTTCAGCATTGATTTTTGCTTTGGGTCATTTTTTTATACAGTAAATTCAACAAACTGGGAGAATACATGGACCCAGCTGGTTTGTGTTTGTTTAACCTCATGCTCTAACCTTTGTTCCTCTGTTGTTGTGCGACAGGTGCCAGAATGGATGAGGCAGAGAAGTACAAACAGCGACTGGAAGCCATTGCTGTGAGTACACACACTCACACATGAAGTGGGTCGAGAGACTGTCTGAACATTTTAAATATTTTATGAAGGTGTAGCCTGATGAGCGATGGTGTCTCTAATCCTTTGAAAATAATATCAGGTTCCCGTAATGACAGAAACTTTAACCAATATAAAAGATAGTGTTTAAATGATGTTGATGTTTCAGAATCTCTTTTAAAAGAAAACAAAAATGTTTATTTATTTTTACGAAAGAAGTAAAGATTATTGTTTGCAAATTACATGAAGTTCTAATTTAGGGTCTGTTATTGTTCATTACCTTTTGAAGTCACATAATTAGTCAAATAAAGTCAAACGTGGTGCAACTGCAGAGTAAGATGACCTTTGTACATCACAGGGTTTTCACCATAATTAAAACAAAATCATTGGATTGTGATGAGCGATGAGTAGGCAGGACTTTCACCCCCACATATCTAGAGCTAAGTCTAAACAAATACAACATGCAGCGCCTGAGAACAGAATCCCATGGCTGTGGAAACATTATGTCCATAGTTTTCATGGTCTGTGATCTAAACTCACCAACTTGGAAAGAAGCATATTATCCAAAGAGAGAACAAAGGTAGCCCTAAAGAGGCTGCACATTATCATGTTACAAATTAAAGTGTTTGGTCAGAGAAGCAGAGCTGGCAAAAAAAAAAAAAGACACTGGTTAAAAAAAATCAAATTTAAAAGCATGTTTGTGTTTCATCAAAATGCATTGGAGAAAAAAAACTTTGCCAAATGAGACTAAATTTGGCCGTTAAGAAAAAAACACTTGCGTTGGACGTTTGCCCACCACCTCTCAAGTTACTTCCTGAACACAGTGAAGCATTGTCATGGTCAATGCATCTCTTTCATCTGCAGAGCCTGACAAACTGTTTGGAAATGACATGATGGAGAGTGTTAGAATTATGTAAATTCTCAAGGAAACCAGTTTCAATATTCACAACATTAAAGTGTAACTTACCCCCAAATCAACTTTTTTTTGCTGATAAACTCTATAAATGAGTGTTTAATAGTCCTGCCTACATTTCTGGGTCTTGTTTTTGGTATTTTTGCACATTTTTATACAACTATTCATTTTATACCAAAAACTGTTAGTGGAGCGCCCTCTTCAGGTTAAAACGTGACACTGCGCTTGAATATGAATCAGGCATTGCTATTGGCTGAAACCTTATTTTCTCTAAACGTGACATCAAGATTCTGCCGTTATGGGATATAAATGAGCTCGGTGTCGGCCACACCTCCGCTCAGTAGTGAGTGAGTTTGAACAGGAAGTGTATCCGGCCGTTATCAGAGTTCATTTTAGTGTTATTAGCACATTACTGAATGATTTTCTCTTCATGCTGAGATACTTTGATTTATACCTTGGACACCTCTCTGAAACAAGCTTTTGTGCGGACAATAATGTGCAGCGTTCACGCGCGCGCAGCCGCACATGAGGCTGAGTCGCAGATATTACACAAGCTAATCAAAATTTAGCTTTTACTTTATCAACAACAATATACTACGAAGAGACGGGCCTCATTCTATGCTGCTTAAGCTGCTGCAGTTCAAACTATGGGCTTGAAACGGTAGTGCGGTCGTGTGACTCTGTCTATTACTGGAGCTAATAGAACTAACAACAATGTACCACTAAGAGAAGAGCCCTATTCTATGCTGCCAAGCCGCTGCAGGGCGAACTATCGGCTCGAAACGATACAGATCAGAGCTGCTCTTCTCGTCTACATATTCCTCCATTTCACCTGTCTCTTTCTGGCGCGTGTCAGTCAGAGTGACATGTCAGTCACAGCACAGCCTGCCACGCCCCCTGGTCCGCCAGCCACACCTTCTGGTCTGCCAGTCACGCCCCTTTTTAATGCATCTTTTGAATTTCAGACTGTATCCAGGGAGGGGGGGTATGTTTTCCTTTAGGACTGTAGTGGAGTTTTACCTTTTAGCATGACTGTGACTTTATCAACATTGTGCTAAACCAACAATCTAATAATTAAATAGATTTTTTGTAACTTTTTCTTTTTGATCTGAAAGTAAATTTTACTTTATTTGTGTTTATTCTAAAAAAAAGAAAAAATGCTGAAGAAGAGAAGAACTACATAAAATAAAAATTACTGCTGAATATAGAGTTATCATGTGAGGCTTTTTTTGACAGGCTGAACGACTCCCATCTGCTCCATCACTGTTTCTGTGTTCCCGTAAAGTCTGAGATCTGATTACAGAGGCGTTCGAGTTGGGCTCATGTTCCTGCATGTTTTAGAGAAACGGATAATTCTGCATTCCTCTTTTTTTCTGTTACATTCACATCAGTGCTTCTGTCTCGTTCTTGCCAGGGATATTGCATTTCCCATGACAGTTCAGATGAAGGACTTGATAAAAAATTTCCTCACTCGCTCTCCATTCGTTCTGCCAAATATCTGCAACATCACTTCTTTAACTCATTAGTGATTTCATTTGGAGTTTTATTTGGACTTTGTAAAGCTCAAAAAGCTGCTCCTGCACTTGACTACTGTCACAATAAATCATCATTACACTTTGAAAAATGCTGAAAACCTACAGGAAGAAAGTATTTTCACTCTGAAAAACATCCAAACTATTATGGATATAAGAGGGATCTGATTGATAGCAATGTAAAAAAAATAAAAATCTGTTTTGTTTTTCACAGTAAACATTGTTAGCACCTTCAAAATAAAGAAATAATTTTAAATAAATCTGTTACAGTTAATGTTTGGTAAGCATGGTCCCTTTTAAATAAACCAAGCTATAAATTTGAATGTTGGATTGCAGGTTGTATTCTGAATAAAGAAGAATACTTTTATAAAAATCTTTTAATATCAATGGCCTAAATCTTCCCTTTTAAGATTTTATTTATTCCTTTAACTTAGCTTTGTTTTTTGTATATCCACTCAAACATTAGCTCAGTATATCTGTTAACCAGAGTATTTGGTCTTCATATAAACAATAAACTTCCCACTCTGGATCTTAACTTTATTTCTCTACCTCTTC
Organism: Pachypanchax playfairii; assembly: GCA_006937955.1. Lineage (NCBI taxonomy): Eukaryota > Metazoa > Chordata > Actinopteri > Cyprinodontiformes > Aplocheilidae > Pachypanchax > Pachypanchax playfairii. The sequence goes on along the minus strand of SSNP01000093.1, from coordinate 853,571 downwards.
TTTTATCTCCACCTCCTTTTACTCTTTCAGGAGAAGCGTCGGCTGCAGGAAGAACAAGACAAAGCTAAAAGAGAAATGGAAGACGAGAGACTTAGACAACAGCAACTCAAGGTGTGATACTCAAGATGATTTAAACCCACTCATTTACAAACATGCTTGCAGTGCCAGTGAGAAATGTATTTACACTTATCCTGCATGCCTTAGCTTTCATGACCGACATACAAACTTTAGACTTTTAATAACTGACTTAAATAGGCCATTCCATTAAAAACAGTCTTTTCTATTGAATATTTTAGCTCCACAGGTGTTCTTACCTTCATTTATTAGTTTGTTAGCCAATCTGAGTCCAGCAAATTTGCATAATGAATGTTAATGAGTTGTAGCCGAGGCCAGACAAATTTTCACGCAGACGGATTGAAAGGTCTGTTAATCAGTGTTTCCTAATGTTTTTTGATATAAAATGTTTCATATTACTGGTTAATACTTAAGAAATAACCACAAAGTCCTGAAATTTGTGTGAAATGGCCTCTTTAACTGTTCTTGTTACAGGCTGAAATTATTTTACAAAATTTATGAATGATTTTTAATACTTGGATCCCTAAAAGATGAATTCCTGCCTACACTCAACCCCCTGCCTTGGATAAAATGTAAATGTCATAAGTGCTCATTTACATAAGACAATACAGGTATCTTTGCAAGGGGGGAAGTGGTGGTTTTACAACAGTTTAACTGTGAAGCTTTAAACCAACTGGAAATGTTCTCTACATTTCTGTAACTCATTTTATAACTAACTTGTGGCATGATATAAAATAAATACAACATATTTACTTCACACATCAGTGATCATCGGCTGACTGTACAACACTGAGTTTATGGAAACAATATGCTTTTGGACAATTTTGATGAATTTAGTAATAAAAATATTCAATAACAATCAACATGATGATAATAATGTCACAGGATCACTGCAGTGAAGCCTGCTGTTAGCGTCATGGCTGATTGTTGGTCTGAAAACCTTCTTGTACCAGTAATCAAGGAAAATATATCCTGTGATCTTTTATCTATTATGATCACCTGAGCGTCTGAAAACTGAATATCTTGCCAATATCAGACATCTGAACAAGTTTCACTCATAAATGCATTGCACGTTTCAATCCAAGATGTTTATCTTAGAAGTGTTCATGCAAAAAAAAAAAGATTTTAAACAGTTATTTAGTGGCAAGTTTGAGCCATCATACCAATACAATGGCTCCGCCCTTTTCAGCTGGATTTTAGACTATTCTTTTTGGCAGAATTATTAGACTTAATTTAAACTGTTTGGTTTCCCAGCACTGACACAGCTTTTATGCATGATTAAAAAATAGAATTAAAATATCTCCTTTTGGGAAAGCAAAAACCAGTTTGTCATCATTGTTCTGTTGGATTCCAAACATGTGTCCACATTTCAGTAACCTTGTTGCTCATTTCAGGTAGATTTTGAGAATTTGAAATTAGTCCTTGTTTTTTTTTTCCACCCACTTTGTCCAGTTTACAAGTACTGCAGCATGATGCTGCCATCACCATGCTTGATAGTTTATATCTTGTTCTCACCTCGAATTCTTCAAAAGTACTTTTGTTACTTTGATCAAGTAGCTCAGTATTTGTCTCAGGTAACCATAGAACTTTTTAGTAAGTATTTGGCTTGTCCATGTGGGCATTTTTAAAGTTTAGTTGAGCTTGAAGAAAGTTTTGGTTTTGGTGTAGAGGTGTCTTTCTTGGTCATCACCCTCTTCTCAGTCCACGGTAAATCTCAGTTTCTGATCCATGGGGTGTTTCTGAAGTCGCTGAACCTCGCCTTGATGCCTTGGTCCTGCATTAAGAAACACCCATGGTACATTTGAGTACTAGTGGTTCCTGGGTAGCTCATGAGAATCTTAACAAATTTCTTGTTATTTTAGGGTGAGAGTTTGGGTCTTCACCCAGACTTTTGGGAATTGTGGACACATCTGAACAACTTGTACCTGAGTACGATTGTTAAAACTGATGATCTTTGAATCTCAAATCTATCAGGCTCCTTCTTAGAGCTTCACTGAGTTCCATGGACTTTCCTATTGTTTTCTTCGGTGTTTGTCATTCCAATGAGTCTGTCAAACAACTCAGCTGGTATACCCGGAAAGGGAAACTATCACTGCAATTAATTAGGATCGCTAATAAGTTAACAAGCCACAACCTTGTCAAGCTTTTCTAGAACCTTCAAGACCACCTATTAAAATATTTAGGTTTGAACTTGTATAATTTTGACCCTGTGTAAAAGAGAGAAAATATGCTAAGTAAGTGGATGGATGGATGGATGGATGGATGGATGGATGTTGGATGATGGATGGATGGATGGATGGATGGATGGATGGATGGATGGATGGATGGATGGATGTTGGATGGAGGATGGATGGATGGATGGATGGATGGATGGATGGGAGGATGGATGGATGGATGGATGGATGGATGTTGGATGGAGATGGATGGGAGGATGGATGGATGGATGGATGGATGGATGGATGGATGGATGGATGGATGGATTGATGGATGGATGGATGTTGGATGATGGATGTTGGATGGATGGGTGGATGGGTGGATGGATGGATGGATGGATGTTGGATGGATGGATGGATGGATGGATGGATGGATGGATGGATGGATGGATGGGAGGATGGATGGATGGATGGATGGATGGATGGATGGATGGATGGATGGATGGATGGATGTTGGATGGATGGATGGATGGATGGATGGATGGATGGATGGATGGATGGATGTAGGATGGATGGATGGATGGATGGATGGATGGATGTTGGATGATGGATGGATGATGGATGGATGATGGATGGATGGATGGATGGATGATGGATGATGGATGGATGGGTGGATGGGTGGATGGATGGATGGATGGATGGATGGATGGATGGATGGATGGATGGATGGATGGATGGAGGGAGGATGGATGGGAGGAGGGATGGAGGGATGGATGGATGGATGTTGGATGGAGGATGGATGGGAGGATGGATGGATGGATGGATGGATGGATGGATGGATGGGAGGATGGATGGATGGATGGATGGATGGATGGATGGATGATGGATGTTGGATGGATGGGTGGATGGGTGGATGGATGGATGGATGGATGGATGGATGGATGGATGGATGGATGGATGGATGGATGGATGGATGGATGGGAGGATGGATGGATGGATGGATGGATGGATGGGAGGATGGATGGATGGATGGATGGATGGATGGATGGATGGATGGATGGATGGAGGAGGGAGGGATGGATGGATGGATGGATGTTGGATGGAGGATGGATGGATGGATGGATGGATGGATGGATGGATGGATGGATGGATGGATGGATGGATGGATGATGGATGGATGGATGGATGGATGGATGGATGGATGGATGGATGGATGGATGGATGGATGGATGTTGGATGGATGGATGGATGGATGGATGGATGGATGGATGGATGGATGGATGGATGGATGGATTACCTAGCTCTTGTGTCTCAGAAATAATTCAAGAATTATGTTGCATAAACTTTTGACTCTGGAAAAAATGTCCAGTTAAGTCTGTAAAGCTCCAAATGATTATAACATTCAGTTGCATTATGAGTGTATGTACTATATATTTTTTACCTGCACTCTACAAAATCAGTGTGTAATCTACTCGAGTGAAAGGATTGGCTTCAGTTTGCATTCAGATATCTCTCTGACACACAGATGACCTGAGGTAACCTGCCACATTTCCTGGTTCTGCAACTTTCTTGGAACTCTAGAGGCAGTCCTTCCTTTGACAAAATCAGTTTTTATGTGACTGTTGACTCACTCTGCAAGTCTCTATTGTTTCCCACATAATTTCCAACCGTTCCCACTTCCTACTCTACAACGTTTTTCCGCCCTGAGGCACATTCCTTAAATTGTGAGAAATATCCAGACGTGTTATTGTTTTGTGTGTGTTTTTTTTGTCTATGCAGGTATGCATGTGTGTGCTGGTGAGATCGTGTAACAGAACACTTTTACACACGATTTCTTCATCTTTGCATACGTTTCTGCAGTGTTTCAAACATGAAAAGCAATTTTAGTCACTCACAAGATTCTCAGCATATTACAGTTTTTATTGTATTTATTAGCTTTGCTACAGACTCTAAATGTAGATCTATATGATAAGTGACATCAGCAGCTCTCTGCATCTGTGGCTCTGCAGTGGAGTGTGGAGAGGGCTGAGTACATGAAAATGAACAGAATCTGGCTTGTTCTGAAGAACTTGGAGCTGGTGTTGAGATATTATAGTTACAGTAAATAGGCAGCTGCATGTGAGCAAGAGCAAAATTTAGGGAATTTAGGTCTTTTGTAAATGAACTGGGAGTAGAAAATAACAGCCTCGACTTAGGCAGTTAAAAAAGGGCTTTGCACTGAATGTTGATGTACTTTTTGAAGTTATTTTTGTTGTTTTGGTTATAATTTTAAATATATATTAGGAAAAGGTTTAGCATTTGTCATATTTGATCAGCATTCCTTATTTTTTTTATTTGACTTACAATTTGACATAAATCAGCATGTTGACTTTGGACCTGGAGGGCTTTTTTAAAGTGTTTTATGAATAAAATTACACAAATTATAGAATGTGATGACACAGTTACAGTCTGAAGCACTGATACAGATTACAGCAGCATATATAATGCTAAGTTTTTTTTTATATTGGTGACAGCAGGAGTTTAATGATAATGTCAGCCACTGTTCATATGTTTATCTGATAGTGAGGAGCTGTCTGTGTGTCTGCAGTGCTGCTCTGTGTAGGTGCAATTCTATTCCAGGGGACTAACAGAACATTAGTGGCATCGCTAATAAGATAACTGAGTATCTAATTAGATACTTAATTTTAGTACTGATTAATATCTTACTAAACAGTTGACTGCACTGCTACATCATAAAACCACAAAACTGTTATTTTGCTCCGTAATATTGTGTTAGATTAAGATAGCAGGCTTTGTTATTCACTGCAACTGGCTGATTTAAAGTTTATCATAGAGGTGTGCTATCGAGTTGAAGTCAGTAATCTGTGCAGGTCAGTTAGCTTCCTCCACGCCAAACTCACTCAGCCATGTCTTTGTGGACTTTCTCTGTGCACTGATAACAGTATGGGTCTATTCCAAAACAGCTGCCACAAAATCAGGAGCAGGAAATTGTCCAAACTGTCCTGTAATGCTGAAGCATTAAAGACTCACTCTGATTCAACTTCTGAGCTGTTTTAAAACATCTCAGTGGTCTTTAAATTATGATTATGGTGTTTTTACTCAAAATCACAAAACCTGTGCTGTTTTCTAGGAAGTAGTTTCTGCATAGCAGCAGTAGCTCATTAGCTATTTACCTCTGTGTGGGCGGAACCGTTGTTGTAGAGAATCCACGCCCCCTCCTTGTTGCTCAGAGCAGGAGCTTGTGGCCCCACCCAGTGGATTTTCTGCATCACAAATCCAGTCTTTTTTAGACTGGATTTTTGCATCTGCTACTGATTCAGTGATTTAAATGCAGAAATACTCAGAAATGCAGTTTTGAGCTGAACTTTTTTAAGATACGTCCTCTAGCATCAGAAAAATGATACAAGAACATGTTAAAAACACGATTTTTATCCAAGTGGGTCTTTAGAGGTTCCTTTAACTAGAACTGAGGAGCACAACCCTTAAAAAACAACCCCTTTCAACAAACTTTACACTTTGTACAATGCAGTCAGACAACAGGACCAGTTTTTAGATTCTTGAAGATGTTTCTTCTCACTTTTATATTTTCTTTCCAAACAGCAAGATTTTTTGTTGTCCTAAAATAATTTGGATCTATATTTTTTCAGGATTTCAGGAGCTTTGAAGTTATTCTTTAAACTTTCGCTGCTTTTTCACTCATTTTCTGTCCAGTACTTGATCTTTTTTAGGAGTTTTTTTTGTGTCAAATTACATAAAGGGGTATAAAAACTCCTAAAGTCAAAGGATGAAAGTTCTTTTGATACGTATGTGACAAATTATCAAAGAATGAACTGTCTCTTTAATTGAACCACATGTTGCCACCAGCTGTCAGTCACAAAGACATTCTGCTAATATTCAGTGGTTTTTCAAATAGACAATGTTTGGAAATAAAATCTGCCCCCTTTTTTGGGCAAGTTGTATAATCCCAGTTTTTCATATTAAATTGTTTTGTTTTCTTTCCACATGTGCTCAACTCTGCATTTTATATCTTTTCTTCCTTCACATTACAGAGGAAGTCTTTAAGGGATCAGTGGCTGATGGAAGGAACACCTCTGTCCCCGACTTCACCAAACACCCAGAACCCTCTTTCCACTCTGTTGAGCAGCCAGGATGTGGAAAAGCCCAGTGACAAGTATATCTGCTGTCTGTTTCTGTCTGCAGCCTAATCATGCACCAAACTCAGGGAGAGAGAAAACATCTTAGATTGTCTGAAATAGTGAAGAAAAGGAAGTCAGTGCATGAAAAATAAACCTGTTTGTTGTGTTTCTGTAGTTGGAAGTTCACATGTATTATTGCTGCCGCATCGCTTCCTGTTTATTTTTGTTTTCTCGTAATTAGCTGCTGTTGTATATAATAAATTCAGGTATGTTCATTTTCAGGGTTTAGTTGCAAAGTGAGAAGGCTCACAAAACAAGTTGGGCCGAGACTCACAAATGATTTGGGATGTTATTAATCACAGTATTCCAAAGATCTGACCGTAAAATGTCTTTTCTGACATTCATTTTTTTTAAAACAGGAAAAGGAATCATTTATATTGTGATTATCTGATAGCTAGATTAGATTTTTGTTTTTTGTAAGAGAAGAATCAGGGTTAGAATTGGCTGTATGTTTAGATTTGATGTGTTTGTTGTGTATCTGTCTCAGGTTGCAGTCAGAGAATCAACGGTTGGCTGAGGAGCGAGAGAAGCTGGAGGAACAGGTGTGATATTGTCAAACAGTGTAAAAACTGCATGTGTATATCCACACACACACACACACACACACACACACACGTGTGTTTTGCTATCCTTATGGGGACCGTCCATTGACTTCCATTGATTTTAGTAACTAGATTTATACCTAACCCAAACCCTTTTCCTAACCTTAACCATTACTGATCTATAACTAACCCTAAGACTAACTAAAACTCTATTCACACCATACCTATAAACCTAACCCCTAACCCTAAAAAGGGGAGTCCCCCCCATGGGGACCAGGCTTCGGTCCCCACAAGAACCCTCGGACCCCAGAAAGATAGTAAAAGTCAGGAAACGGGTCCCCAGGAGGTCAGAAATACAAACCCACACGCACACACACACACACACACACACACACACACACACACACTTACTGTTTGGACACAAATAAAGCTTGAATATGTGTTAAACAAGCTTTCACCATCATCTTCCATTAGGTTGAAAACTTCCTCACATCATCTCGGTGGCTCTCAGCCATGCATATCACATTTCCTCTCAGAGCACCTTTGATGTGGCGCCTCCTGTTGAACAGCTCGAACTTTTTGAGTTCAAGTGGTTCTGTTACATCAGCAATGCAGAGCTTCAGCCTCTCTTCAGCAATTATTTCTGCACATGTCCAATTCATGTTTTTACCTCACTTTTCCCTGCAGTGGTACATTGTCTGCTCTTTGCTTCTGCTGCTTCAGGGTCTGCAGTAAAGTTTCTCATCAGTATGTGTTGAGCTTAAACTAGATCTTTTTTTAAAATAAGTTTTGGATAATAATCACAGCTGATTTCTGGTGCTAGTTGGGAGAAAAGAGTTATTTGATTTTGTTTGTTTCTTAGGAAAAATTCTTAAAAAAAACACAAATAAGTATTTGAAACTTTTATGGTAAGTTTTTGTAACTGAACTAATATCAATGTTGAGTCATTTTGTTATAGTAGTTCTGTTTCAGTAAGATAATTTAGTGTTGCAGTTAAAGAAGACAATCTCAAGAAAATTGCAGTCACAAAAAAGTCTATACTTTTTAGTTTTTTATGTTTTTTCTATAAGACATTTCAGCTCAGTCACGCCCCCTTGTGTCCAGGCAAAACATGGGCTGATCAGGAGGATTTAATTTATTCCAGAATGTGTTTAAGTTTTTCTCTGGTATCAGAGTTTCATTAGTTTTGTCAGACCTGATTTAATTGTTCCTGTTTTCTTTACCCAACAGGCAGCTAACAAAGTGGAGCTGTCTGCAGCAGGTAAGTTGAATCAGATCTGTATTCTTTTCAGGAAGAGAAAGCAACAGATTTAAATTACATGATATGTATCAGTAACATGAGTATATCTGTGTAACTCAGGATTTATAAAAAAGTGCAGAATAAAGCATCACTGCCGTCTGTATCTGTATCTTCTGTTCAGTATATTTCAAGCCTTTGAGTACCTATAGTTATACTCACTCAGTATTCATACCCTTGAGTTAAATTTATTACCATTCAGCCAAGACATTTTTTAGACTGGAAATGACACGAGCGTTTCTCAAAAGGATTATTTCACTTTAAGCAATACTTTCATTTTTAGCTCCCTCCGCAGATTCTTGAACAAGTTCAAGTCAGGACACTGGCTGGACCTCTCCAACGTTAAGGTTTTTGTCAGCTAACCATTACATCACCTCTTTTGCTGTCTATTTTGGGTCATTGTCATGCTGAAATGACTAGTTTTGGTGAAGGTGCTGTTTCTCTGCAGATAGTAGAGTAATCCTGATATATTTTATATGGTTTTTTTTATTGTGATTAGGTTGCAATTGACTGAAAAACACCCTCAAACCATTGTAGTCCCACCACCATACTTGACTATGGAGATGGTGTTCTTTGGGTTGAATGTTCGATCATCTGACCACAGAATAGAAAGCCTGATGTTTCTGTCCGCATAAGCTTTTGCGAAGGCCGAGCAGACTGTTGTTTGTCTTATCTGGAGAAGTGGTGTCCTCCTTGTTCTGCATCTGTGGAATCCAAGAGTTAGCAGAGTCCATTGAAACGTCTGCCTTGACATTTTCCTGCTAGCATGGCCCCAACTGTTCAGGATGGCCATGGTGATTACTCTCAGGGTGAACACCTTGCCAGTTCAGGTGTCACTCTTGACTTCCTACCACATTCTCTGAGATTTTCCACAATGTGGAACGTAATATTTTGTAGTGTGGTCACTGCAATTTGAAGTCATTTAAAAATGAGCTTGTAGCCCCTACCTGAGCACCCACACTGCAACGCTGCAGGTGCTCACAGAGGGTTTTTGTTTTAGACATAACTTGAAACAAACCAACTGCAGTGAATGTTTGTTTTTTTACCACTGGAGTTGATGGAAAAAGCTGTTCCCAATTAATCAGGGTAATTAGAATGCATCAAAACAGTGTGAACTATTTAGAATGGTATAGATTATAGAACATTGAATGTTTTCTTAGAGGACTGTGACACATTTTAATGGATATGAATGATTTTGGAAATGCTATTTTCCATTAAATCTAAGTCAGTCATAGTAATTGTTTCTTTTTTCTCTAAAGTCTTTGGTATAGTATCATATTTTTATGTATAATTACATTCGATCCAGTCAGAAGAGAGATATTGGTCATATTAAAAAAAATTACTTTAAATATGCCCGGGCAATGAATACTTTTGAGGGTACCTGCACATACTTATGCCCTTTATACTTTCAACCATCCTAGTAGTGGTGCTTCTAATGGTGCGTTCACACCGGCCCAAGCGTCAACGTCAGAAGCATCAAGATTACATGAAAAGTCTATGGTAGAGTCCATCAGAGGGACGTCAGAGTCTCAGCGGCGCTTTGTGAGCGTTAGCAGTGTCAACTTTTCAAGCGTTGACGCTTTAAACGCAGAAGTTCAGCTAGCTCAACTTTTGAAGCTCTTGAAGTGGAGCGTCAACCAATCAGAGCGTCTCATTGTAGTGATGTCACTGCATGTAACCTGAATGAAGCAGGAACAGGAAATACATAATTCAGCAATGGAAGACAAGCTTATTGCTGATGCCCCTTACGTCAATGTTGTCTAGCTTTATTAAGCAAATAAAGCCGAGTCACTCTCTCGATATGATCCACCATAGTTCAGAACATATGGTAACAGAGGAAGCCCCGCCTCACGTTCTGTTTGGCTCAGAAGTTGCAGAAGTTACAAGCTTCAATGTACAACCATCAAACTGGAAGCGTTGTGAGCGTTGCTTGATGCTGATAAAGTGTGCGGTGTGAACACACCATCAAGCTTTTACTAGTTATATCAACACATATCGATTAAATCTTAACAAAAGTAATGATTTAAAAAAACAAACAATAACACATAAAGATGAATCAAAACTGTGCAGAGACGGTGCTAAAACCATAAAGAGCAGCTGATATCTGGGTTAAGAAATATAGAAATATCAAACAGTTGTAACTAAAGATGAAATAAATGGATGTCATGGTCATAAAGTGCATTTAGTGCATGAGTTATGAGTATAAAAGGAAAATATATCTCAAATAACCCAGAATATCATCATTCTGTCCTATAATCATAGCAGATGACAAAAACTTAAAGGTTAAATGTTTTAATTTAAAGCCCCACTATATTTAGGGTGGCAATTTTAGGTGAAATAGTTTTTTTTAGTGCAACTGTTTATGTTTGTTCTTTAAAAAAAAAATCCTGCATTTCTGTTGATCAGAGTTTTTTTTTTTTATTTGCCTTCAGAAAAAGTCAAAGTTGTTATGCAGAATGGAGAAAATAATGCAACAGAATCAGGTGAGTAAAGAAAAGAATCACATCATACTGCACTAATCTGTGTCTTTGGGCTTTTTGCTGTCGAAACAAGAATGAATTATCTCTCCATTCCTTCTCTTTGTAATTCCTACTAAATCATCATTTTATGCCAAATCATCAGAAGTCACAAATCCCTAGTGAATACACTGGTCACTACTCATTTTATCCACTCATCTTAAAGCATTTTCATCATAAAGAGAGGCGTGTCACAGATACGCAGTACCTATAGTTCACAAAACCGTAACATAATGTCATGAATTTAAATTAGAGTTAATGGGCACTCAAGTGCACGACTTGCACTTTTAAAGGGCAGCGGGCACATTTAAATGTCAGTTGGGATGTTTTTCAAACACCTACAGGTAGAAAGGAGAATGCTTAAAGTCAAATCTCGCCATCTGTTTAGATTTAAATCATCCAAGGTTGACACTCCCCTCCATGCTGAAGTATCTAAATCTGCATGTGTTGTACTTCAGCTCAGGGGTTCATGACCCTTTTTCACCCTTGAACACAGTCTACCTTCTGACCTGCACATGGGTGTGCACAAGTCTGTCATTTAACAAGCTAGATTTTTGTATCGGTTTTCCCTGGAAATATTTTTTAACACTGAAGAAGCCAAGTTCAACATCACACCTGGGAGATTTAATGCTAATAAGGTTTGAAATTTAGAGGTCCAAGATCTGCAAAATTGGAATTAATTAATTCACAAAGTTAATTACATATCAATTCATAAAGACACATTTTCACAGTAACCAGACTGCATCATCTGTTGTAGAAAATGTTCTAGTCCACTTTGTCTTTCTACAGTTCTATGGGTAAATTATCTCATAAAAAAGAATGGACACATACAGTATATTACTAGATTAGATTAGATCAAATTAGATTACACCTGTCAATCAACCAATCGTGCGCCTGCACATATCCTGAAGAACTCCGGCCGGTAAGCGTTTACAAGTCATTTACAACACTGTGAAGACACGTAAAACCGAAACAATTACGATAAATAAATAAAATTATAAACTATATCAATGTAACTTACCCATGAAGTGTCCATCGTAACGATGGTAGCGCACGTGCACAGATAGGAGCAGACGCTGGCTATGGTATCACGGACACAGAGGGGCGGGACTTAAAGTTGCCAGACATTTTTTTTCACCTCAGTAGTACTCTCTGAGAAAAAACTCTGGACCACAGTTGTGTTGTTCTCAGTACTGAATGGAGGAACCATCACTTCTTGAACTCAAACTATATATATTATATATATAATTGTTGAAAATTGATAACAGATTCAAGTACAGCGTGTTAGCTCACAGCTTTATGTTTTTATTTTTTTAGAAACATCTGGTGAAGAACAGAAGTTAATCCAAAGATCACTGGAAGCTGAACCTGCAGTTGTCCTAACTAATGGAAATGTGGAAGCTAACGGTAATCAGAGCACCTCAGGGCAGAGTGAGGTAAACTTAAATGGGCCAATCAAAACCACAGATGCTGTTGACAGGATCAAACCGGAACCGGAGATAAATGTTACTGAGTCAGCATCCAGTCAAAATGCCAATGTTAATGAAGAGGCAGAGGAAGAAGGGACTTTGGTGATGAGAGCAGAACCGGTGTTCATCACAGATGATGGCGATGACATACCAGAAGATGTTTCCTCTCAGGAAGGTCAGCAGGAGTCTGATGACATCCCTCCTCCACATCCAGAGATAGTCAGTAAGACAGGAGAGGTTATGGAGCAAAAAACTGAAACAGTTCCAGAAACTTTAGCAAAATCAGAGAAAATAGAAGCAGCTGAGCCAGCTGTAGAAATACAACCAGCAACCGAATGTAAAAAGATTGACGGTGGCATAAAATTAAACAACAATATAAATGAAAGAACACAAGCTGAAAGCCAGGATGAGGAAATCAAAGATCTGGTCTGTGTGCAGCTGCAGTCACCGGTCAATGCTCTAGAGAGCGCCGTGGTTACCACGGTCCCGGTCTACACTGAGGTATCACCTTCCACTCTCAGTCCAAAGACAGAAGCTTTGATAAAAGATGAAGCTTCAGCAGCAGCTGAAGTAGAACAGGCAGCATTAGAAGTGGAGGATCCTGTTATTAAGCCGGGTCCGTTTCAGGAGGTACCCCTGTCTGATCCCCAGGAGAACCAAAGAACAGAGGCACAACCAGGAGAACAGGAACCTCTTCTGAAGAAAGTTGAAGCTTCTAACACTAATGCAGCGTCAGCAGGATCAAACAGCCAAGCTAATGTAGAGACACAGAACCCGACCAAAGTGGGTCAAGGAGAAGGGACTGAGTCCCCCAAACGTAAAACCTGCCAGTGCTGCTCCGTCATGTAAAATCCCTCCGAGTTCCTGATCTCTCAGTCCTGTCTATCACTCAGCAGTTCAGTTCACGATGAAGTTGTTTGTCCATCATCTCCTTCATTTAGCCAACATTCATCCTACTTACAGGAAGTAAACTTCTAACATCAACATGAAAGAATTCCAATTGATTTTTGTACTTTTCTGTGTTTTTTCAAGAGCCTTGAAGAAATCAATATCAAAATCCTCTGATTTTAACACACCAAGTGATCCGGTTAGTCCTGTGAAATAGTACTTATATGTACTGTTTTATGTATTGTAATTCTTTACGGCTGAAATATTTAAATCAATTTTGAAATTTAGTTAAAAAAGTCCAATTATGGGGTTGAAACATTTTTATTTACTTTGTAATGTTTAAAAATGTACAGAAACTGTTCAATAGTTCGAGGACCACAGACAATTTTATTAGACAAATGAACCTTTTATCAGGTGTCTTTTAGAATAGAAAGTCAAGGGGTTTGTGTATGAATGTATATACGGTAAAGCAAATGCATACGTATGTAATTTTCCAGCCTTGACCTAATTGCTGACTTGTTTCATAATTAAACTAATATTTGTGGTACATTACGCAACTTCACTTGTCTTCCTCCAGCTTCAATATTCTATTTTAATCCAGCGGCTCTGTCTGTCCTCATGTCGTCTAATGAATAAACACTGAAAAGTAAACAGCTTTTTAAATGCAATTTTTACACTAAATATAAATATAAATTCTTTAAAAATCAGACAATGTGATTTTCTGGATTTTTTTTCCTCATTTTGTCTCTCATAGTTGAGGTATACCTATGATGAAAATTACAGGCCTCTCTGATCTTTTTAAGTGGGAGAACTTACACAATTGGTGGCTGACTAAATACTTTTTTGCCCCACTGTAAGTGCTTGTGTAAGTGGGAGTGCTTGTGTATTTGTGTGTCAAGGAAGAAGCAGGATTTATGGATTTTATGTAGAAGGAGAAGTTTTCATGCTGAGCACTAAAATGCCTGAGCATTGATGAAGTGCTTCTGTTTATGTAAGACAGCTCTGAGGAGCAGAGCTGACATTTTACCTGCAAATGAAGTTAAAAGTTAATGTGAGAAGAAAACAAAAGGTTATTTGGAGTGAAATTGAATCATAACTAACTTAGATGAAATTTGTTCCATAAAAAGCTATATTTAAAACAGTATTTCCTTTAAAATTATATTTAAATTAAAATATAATAAAATGGTAGAGTTGGTGCCTTGCAGTGAGAAGGTCCTGGGTTCGATTCCGGGGCTGGGGCCTTTCTACATGGAGTTTGCATGTTCTCCTCGTGCATGCATGGCTTTTCTCCGGGGACTCCGGTTTCCTCCCACAGTCCAAAAACATGCAAGAGGTTAATTGGCGACTCTAAATTGTCCCTAAGTGTGAGTGTTTGTGTGAATGGTTGTTTGTCTCTGTGTGGCCCTGCGATGGACTGGTGACCTGTCCAGGTGTCCCCCGCCTCTCGCCCAATGACCGCCGGAGACAGACACTAGCTCCCTGCAACCCTGAACAGGAAGAAGCAGGTTTAGAAAACGGATGGATAGATAATAAAATATTGATTTTGACCCGACATTGGCATCATGTTTACATCTACCAGCCAATAGCGGCACCACTGCAGGTTCCCTAATACGGTAAATAGTCCAAGGCTGGTACTGTGAAAAATGGCGGAGTCAAGCAGCTGCTTCAGAGTCCCGGAGATTTCATTATCCTTCTCAGAAGAGGAGCGACCAGAAGACCAAAAACCAGAGTGAGTTTAGGTGCCTCACTTCACTTATCGGTAGTAAACCTTCATCCCGACGGATGGAAACTGTGTTCTGTTGTTTCAACTACAACATCCACACACTAGATGTTGCTATGGGTTTTCATGTTCCTTATCCAACCTTTAATTGATGTTATAAAATCGAAGTAATCCCAGACTGGATAATTTTATTTTTCTCACTGGCTCCATGTCAGTGACTGAAGACGAGTCAAATAAACAAAAACACAAAGAAAGCTTAATAAGATGAATATTGTGCTTCCTGATTAAACACGTTGGCGCCTCACTGGACACAACAACTATATCAATCACATAAACTAACATCACAGGATTTTACTCTTTGTGTTTGACACATCCAATGCTTCAGTGTTGTTTGATCCATCACTGTCTTAAAGCTTCTTTAGTAGTTTCTTATTCATTAGAGGGGTCCACAATTAGGTATCTTGTAAAATAATGTGATTTCTGCCGAGCTTAGATCAGAGTGTCTCAAACAACGACAGAGGAGGTTTCAAAGAATTGTTGGAGAAAGAAGCACTACCTCTTATAACTAAACAGGAAGTGGCTGGCGGGGGACATAGCCTCAAAATTACATTTAAAAAAGATCTAAAGGCTGGAGACTCCCTGCTGTGGTGTGTTATGCAAGACCACCTCTCAGTTTTTGTGTCTTGGCCTGAACAAGAATGTTTCCTCAATCTGTATTTAGATTAACAAAGTATCAGACCCACTTCTTCAAATCTCCAGAACAACAAAGAATTTGGGTTTTCAGTGTGTCGTTGGCCTTAATTTAGTGATCTTTAGCTTGGTGACTGCCACACAGACACACACAAACACTGTAAACAGTGGATTTTTGTAGCAGGGGACCTTGTGTCGTGAACATAAAGTCTAAAAAGTCTTCTCATTATAGATTTATTTTATCAATACATCTAGTCATTTTCTCCCACTGATCCAAGGTCAGATTTTAGAGGTCATAGATTTAGGAGGGAAACTCAGATTTCCGGCATATTGAGTCTTAAATTTCACACAAATTTCATGACTTTGTGGTTATTTCTTAAGCATTAACCTGTAATATGAAACATTTTATTTCTAAAAAATATTAGGAAACACTGATTTACAGATCTTTCAATCTGTCTGTGTCAGGCTTCGGCTGCAGCTCATTAATATTCATTATTCAAATTTGCTGGACTCAGATTGGCTAACAAACTAGCCTATGAGAACCCGGCTTCCTGTTTCCTTCCCAGCTGGGCATGGCAACATCACACCAAGTCTTTTCCTCTTTGCTACGTCTTATGCTACAGCTTTTAGCAGCAGCCTGCTAGGTGTGGTTTCAACTGCGGGAGCTGATGAATACTACCGAACAAAGGAGTTGTGACGAAACAGATACAGGCTGTTCGGACTCGGGAGAACTCAGGTTTTATCGCCACCTGCGTAGTTTGAAAGATTAAAACTGAAAGAGAAGCTGGATAAAAGCTGTTAGCATAAGACGTAGCAAACAGAAAGACATGACGTCTGATGTTGCCATGCACAGCGGGGCAGGAAACAGTATTCTTTCCTCTCATAGGCTAGTTTGTTAGCCAATCTGAGTCCAGCAAATTCAAACAATGAATATGAATGAGCTGCTGACGAAGCAGTTGAAGCAGCCTGACGGAAGGAGCTGGAACCAAAATTTTAGTGCAGACAGATTTACAGATTGTCTGTTAATCAGTGTTTCCTGACGTTTTTTAGATATAAAATGTTTCATATTACTGGTTAATACTTAAGAAATAACCACAAAGTCCTGAAATGTGTATGAAATGACCTCTTTAAGCAGAGGAGCTCAAATATGTTGTTCATGAATGATGAAGGTTTTGTCTGAGAAGTTCCAATCCATCTGAGTCTAAAAACATTTTCTTTTAATTTACTGACTCAGTTTATGGTCATAAGATCTGGATTATAATTAAAAGACAGAGATCCGATCTGATGCAGATCCTATTTGTCACCTCTTTCTGTTGGTTTTTCAGGAGACCCTATGACTGATAAAATAACGTGAAGGGATTCTATATCCTCTCACAACTGAGCATCCCAGAAGATCTGAAGAGCTGAGATGAGGGATGACTGAGATTAATTTTATTGCTGAAAAAAAAGATGGCGAGTTCAAACGAAATAGGTATTTCCTTAAACTAGTTGATGATGTGCTGAAAAAAGAAGCAGGAAAGATGGAAATCTGGTGGATCGCTGCTCAAGTTCTCTGCTTTTAACTCTTTTTTTGCAGTTTGATGATGGATGGATCAGCTGTTTCTGCCATTAATTAGGAAAAGAAATACATTTTAAAACTCAACAACTAAACTAATATTTGGAGAAGAGCTCTTCAGTTTTCAAAGGTTTCATTAATTAGGTAGGAGTTGTTTTTATTTTTGCATCTCAGAAAAAAGCACAATGTGACACAAACTAACAAACTGCCACAGAATTATACCAGGAATCAAAGTTTGTCAATTAATTAATCTTAATAAAGTTGTTTTATGTGTTTGTGAGAGAGAGTGACGCCGATTCTTCATGAAGGCCTTCATTTGGGAGGAAAACTAATTTTAAATAAAATCTCATCTTATACTGAAGCAATTATAAAGTTTGTACTTTTTAGTTAAATTCATGTACATCAACAAAACCAGGAAGTTTGATACTTGCTTTAAGCGCAACATGCGTGTCAGTATAAATATAAAATAAATTTAAATTTTTAGAATTTTAAAGTACAAACAGAAGTACATGTCTGTTTGATTTTAACCAGTAAATAAATGATGACGAGAGCAATGGAAAGTACAAAACAGTGTAAACAATATGTTACTCATTACTTTGTGAATTTTTTTTTTTTTTTCACAATTTTCAAATCTACAATTATGCAAAAGATGGGACCACAGAACAATTGATTATTATGATAAACTATTACACTTGTGATTTTAGTTGAAAATAAAATAAAAACAAGGTTTCAGTTGGGAAGATGAGAGCAGATAAAAACATAAATAAGCAATTGTTCTTGATGTTTATGGAAATATTTAAACCTTTGTCACTGAATATGTAATTGATATAATTCCGTATTTTCACAACTATGTAACAGAGAGAATAAAAAAATCTGTTTTATATCTTTTATATCTTGTTTTGTTAATTTCATTTTTTATTTCAAAGACTCGTCAAATCAAAATATTTTACAAAATATCAAAAATATTGTTGTTCTTATGTTTTGGATTTTTGACATTCTAGCACTAACTATACTTTCCAAATCTTTATTTACTTTGAAGTGGAACAAAAAACTTTATCTTACACTTTTTACACAGTTTACCTTCCTGCCAGGGAGACAAAGTCCACATGTCTCACTGAACATTCAGTCACGAAAAGTTCCTAAAACCATTTCACAATCACAAATTTCACAGGTGAGAAACTACATCATTGTGAAACCAGATGTTTTACTGAAGTAACTATAAAATGGACAGATTTTTGGAGCTGCTTCCAAACCAACTAGCTTCAAACAGCGCATCATGATTTCAGCTGCGTTTACCATAACGTTGATCTGTTTGGTCTCTGTGAGCCGTTCAGCTCCTCTAACATGTGAGGAACTGATCCGGCCTCTGGTCCAGCCTGACTTTCATTACTTGGAGGGAAAGTGGGCTTTAATTGCCGGCAGTCTGAACCACTTACCGTTTCTGGAGAGATTCAGACAAAGAGACAGTGCTTCTGTCAACTTCTTCAGCAACACCACTGAAACCAACATTTCCTACACTAGCAGTATCAGTTTAAACAACACGTGTCTCTACAGTTCCTACAGCATCTCCATGGAAGGTGGCAGTTTCTCCTTTGATGGGACAGATAAAAGCAACCTGAGTATGAATTTCATGTACACGTCTTGTCGTGACTGTATGCTGATGCATATGAACGTGGAGTCAGGAAGGAGGCAGCATTTCTACCTCTTCAGCAGGAGGCGGCAGCTGGAGCAGGATGAGATGGATGAGTTCAGGACTCAGGTGACGTGCCTGAACATGCCTCCACCTGCTGTGATGGATCCCACCGAGCAGCTGTGTCCAGATGAGAAGACTGGTCATACAGAGGATTAAATGCAGGAAGTTTTCATCGAGTTTCACTAAATCAGTTTAAACAGTTCAAACTTTAATGTAACTAAACATGACAGGTGTTTTTTAGCAGACATGTCCTGTGATGCACTGCATTGAAAACTGAAAATTGTATCATTCTTACTGAAACCTGAAATAAAACTGATGTTATAATGAAAGTTTTAGAAAAGTATTCAGTTCACTTTAAAGATACGACAAAGACAATTTCAAACTTTTAACCTGTCGGTGAAAAATGAAACAGAAACAACTGGAAATTTGCTGAACTAAAAAGTTGGCAAGATTTTCATATTTATAGACAAAAAAAGAGAATTAAAGATGTTTAACAGTTTGTAAAGGAATAAACAATAAATTATTCAGCTGTAAAAATTACAGCTGGAAACGCACCACTCAAAATGCTGTTGTTGGCTGATCAGAAGAACACAAAACACTTTATCAGGTCCCACTTAAAGAGGACAGAAGAGCAGCATGGGTTTAATTTATTTATGATAGTGTTACTGGAGCCAAGCTGCTGCTAATAAAGAGCTAACACTGTTACCGGAGTCGAGCTGCTCCTAATGAAGAGCTAATACCGTTACCGGAGCCGAGCTGCTCCTAAAGAAGAGCTAACACCGTTACTGGAGCCGAACTGGTGCTAATGACGAGCTAACACCGTTACCGGAGTCGAGCTGCTCCTAATGAAGAGCTAACACCGTTACCGAAGCCGAGCTGCTGCTAATGACGAGCTAACACCGTTACCGGAGTCGAGCTGCTCCTAATGAAGAGCTAACACCGTTACCGAAGCCGAGCTGCTGCTAATGACAAGCTAACACCGTTACCGGAGTCGAGCTGCTCCTAATGAAGAGCTAACACCGTTACCGAAGCCGAGCTGCTGCTAATGACGAGCTAACACCGTTACCGGAGCCGAGCTGCTCCTAAAGAAGAGCTAACACCATTACCAGAGCCCATCTGCTCCTAATGAAGAGCTAACACCGTTACCGGAGCCGAGCTGCTCCTAATGAAGAGCTAACACCGTTACCGGAGCCGAGCTGCTCCTAAAGAAGAGCTAACACCATTACCGGAGCCCATCTGCTCCTAATGAAGAGCTAACACCGTTACCGGAGCCGAGCTGCTCCTAATGAAGAGCTAACACCGTTACCGGAGCCGAGCTGCTCCTAATGAAGAGCTAACACCGTTACCGGAGCCGAGCTGCTCCTAATGAAGAGCTAACACCGTTACCGGAGCCGAGCTGCTCCTAATGAAGAGCTAACACCATTACCGGAGCCGAGCTGCTCCTAATGAAGAGCTAATACCGTTACCGGACAATATTGTTTTTCCAAAGTATTTGATAAAGATGCTTCTGGGCCACAATAAGCATCATTAGCTCTGATACAACAGTACAAAGAAACTTACCCTCATCTTAGCCCCAATAGTTGGCGTTACACCACATGACATACGGTATGACATCATTAATTATGCTGCTCATGTATCTCAAGTGTGTCTATGTACTATGTGTAATACCTTTATATATATATCTGTCTGTAAGTACTAGTTGGGACGTAAACAGGAACCAAATTCCCTGTGTGTTAACATACTTGGCCAAATTAACCTGATTCAGATTCTCTGTATTATTGGATTGTTTCTCCTCTCGCCATTGTCTCTGCCTCGTGCTCTGTTAAGTCTGTCAGCCTGCCAACATACTATAAGTGATCACTTTTTTCTCGTCTGGATTATGATATTGGATTTGTTTGCGTGCATTATCTAATAACAACCCTGGAGTGTTTGACCTAGTTCTCAGCCTTGCCCCATGTTTCTGACGTCAGCTTTGCTCGCTGCTTATTCTATCAGACAAATATCTCACCTCCTCACTCTCTGTGTTGCTGCAACAGTTTACAGCAGAACAAACAGATCAGAACTTGTGTACAAAGTATTCACCTCAAGTCTCTCTCAAGTCACCTGTTGTCTTTTCACTACAGACGTCCTGTGTTACCTGATCTCACCTGAAGGTTCCTCTACTCTGCACTATTATAAACACAATTGTTATTTTCATCCAATCATTATTTTGGTGCATTCATGTTCCTAAAAATAATTCCACCAAACACTTGGTCAAACAATTTGTGAATTTAAGAGATGAGACAGAAAAAGCTGAGGTTTTGGAGATTTAAAGGTGGTGTATGGAATATTTTCATAAAAAGCTATATTTTTAAGAAAATAATACCTCCATGGGGTGTTTAGAGGGTTGTAGAATGAAAATACACTATTTCCTTTAAAAATTATATCTGAAGTAAAATATTATAAAATATTAATTTTGACGGGCACAACGTTGGCATTTTGTTTACATCTATCAGCCAATAGCTGGCAGAGCAGCAGGCACCATTTTGGGTTGCCTAATACTGTAAATTACATAGACCACCTTTAACTAGATAAACTATGAGCTGATAAACTGTTAGAAAATAAATCCCCTTGTTGAGTCAACATCTGACAAGTAGGGACCTAGTTTTAAAGCACATTTGCAAATATCCAAAAAACACTGTTAGTTTAAAGTAGCACAGCCAATCAGCTCCTTTCAGCTAAACAGATGACCTCTATTGCTGATTCATTACAAAAATAACAGCATTAGTTTAGAACAGTGTGCACACTTTGTATTATCTGCCAAAAATCACTGGAACAAAGTCTTTATTTCACAATCCAGGAATTTACAGCTGATAAAATTGGGAAAATGTTTGATATTGCCAAACAGAAGGTTTCTGGAAAGGCATATAACCACAAAAGTGACTGACGTTTTGACTTCTCCAGCAATATTCATTAGAATTACTAACATCACAAGTCCATAAAATGAGTCTAAGTGGAGCTGCATCTGCCTGTGTTCTCGTCTGTTTGATGAGCGTCAGCTGTTCTGCTCGTCCAGTCTGTGACGACTTGCTTCAACCTTTAAATCAACTGGATCTTGATGATTTGGAGGGCAGGCGAGCCATGGTGGCCGGCAGTCTGAGCCACCCACCACTCATGGATCGATTAGGACAGAGAGACAGCGCCACTGCTACGTTCTCTAAACCCACCAGTGAAGGGATTATCTCCTTCAGTCGCAGCTTGTCTTTAGATAATGAATGCCACTATTCATCTTACAACATCTCACTGGAGGGCAGCAGCTTCACCTTTGACAACGGCAGAGTTAACACGACTTTTGTTCAAACATCTTGTCGAGACTGCGTCCTGCTCAGCTTCGATGTAGAATCAGGAACCAGGCGACACTTCTACCTTTTCAGCAGAAGGAGGCAGCTGGAACAGCCAGAGGTTGATGAGTTTCAAGCTCAAGTGGCGTGTTTGAAAATGCCTCCGGCAGCTGTAATGGACCCCACCAAGGAGCTCTGCCCAGAACAACCCATCAATGATCCATCATCTTAAATGAGAAGAATAAAACAGAGAAAAATATTAAAAGATGTTGGTTTAATTATCACCGTTCATTCAGAGGACTCGATCTTTGTGGAATCAAATAATTTGTATTCAATAAACCCTAAATTCCTGTGAACAATGTTCTTGATGTGTGATAGACAAAGTCAATCTTTTTTTTTATCATCTCATAAGAACATCAGCAGGAACATTTCTTGTTAAAAGCTGATTCTGGACTTCAAACTACCAATGTGACAAAAAACATTATAATACTTTAATCACAATTAATGAAAAAGTTTGTATATCACTAACTTTAATTCTGGACCTGTTTATGTAAATTACATTTATTGTATTAGACTTGTTGTTTCTGTTTGTGCTTTGAAATGATTTTTAATCTGAATGGTTCAGTATAAAAAAAACTAAATTGAAATTAAATAGTGTTTTATTATAGAACCAGTGATGCGATCCCTCATAATTAGTGTTTGCATTTTCTAAAACAGTAAAAGCTGTATTTCTTTCCCCAATTTACGACTGTGATGATCCAAATTTGATAGCGTCTAACAGTGAATTAGCAACAGTGCTACAGTTAAAGAGACTGTTATCAACAGTCAGGGAACATTTTGTATTTCACAACCGCAAAATAAACAGACAAAAGTCTGAAGTGCTTTTCAGATCAGGCAGTATTGTGAAACAGAAGGTCTACTATAAAAACAGCTGGGTTGCTTCCATGATTCTGCTTTGACTCTACAGTGGATGCAGAGAAAGAGCTCCTGTTGTAAAATCAACAACCATGTTTGTTTTATATGTCACTGCCTTCGTCTGCTGGGTGTCTGTGAGTCTTTCAGCTCCCCTGTCCTGTGAAAACTTACTACAGCCTTTGGATAAACTGGATTTTCATCATGTTAAGGGAAGATGGGCCTTAGTTTTGGCCAGCGTTAGCGACCCTGCACATCTGGAAACCCTAAAGCGAAGAGACAGCGCCAGCATCGTCTTCGCTAATCACAGCGACACCTCCAAGTTGTCCTTCACACGCATCTTCAGTTTTGCAGACAGCTGTCATTACCTGCAGACAAACATAACTGTGGAAGGCAGCGGTTTCAGCTTTCCTGAGTACAACGTCACGGTGACTCTCCTTAAAACATCCTGTCCAGATTGTGCAGTCATGCGCTTCGACAAACCCGGCAAACCGGAGCGTTTGTATCTGTTCAGCAGGAGGAGAAAGGTGGAACAGAAGGACATGGAGGAGTTCAAGGCCAAGGCAGAGTGTCTCAGCATGTCTGCACCTGCAGTGATGGATCCAACCAAAGAGCTGTGTCCACAGCAGATATCCAGAGATTCAGCTGAGCCAACGGCACGATAAACTCATCCTGTATGCTAACGTAGGAAATAAAAATGACATACAACTATCAATAAAATATAGTTTTATTCATTTAATTTCATGTTTTGATTCAGCTTTAAAATAACTTGGAGGTAAGAAAACCAGCGGCAGAGTTGTTATACACAGAAAACTGCAAGAGGAAATACGAATGAAATGTGATTATTCATGATTTTAAATGAATGAATTAGAACTGTAAATGCTTATTATAAATATATGTTTATTTCCATAAAATGATGCCGAAAACATTTACTATTTTGTTCTTTCATAAACATTTAAAGTTTGTATTCATCTTAAAAACACACTTAAGAATTTGTTTGATATTTTTACAACAAAAAGTTATAGTATTTGGACTCTTTAACTACAGAGATCATTAACTATTTACATGTTAACAGATGAGTGTTTTAATAATAATAATCATAATTATTATTATGATTATTATTATTATATATAATTAAAATAATGAAACAACGAATTCATATCAATAATAAAAATACAGCTTTGCTTACCAAAATAAATGTGTTACATTTCTAAGAAAAGTTAAATTGATCTTTTCATTATATATTGTTTTGTATCTTCGAACGTTAGAGTTACATAAGGTAAAGGGAGACTTCATATATATTTGGAAATGAGGTTCTGTGGAAAAGTCTTAGTTGTCCCAGATAATTCTCTGAATGACATCATAGTGGTTAACTCTGGATTAATGAGTCAGAGTGAGAACAGATACAAAGTAGATTACTGAGTTTATTATTATTTTGTTCAGTAGTTTATGAGAATTATATTAAAACATTTAGAAACTTTAAACTCAATTAGCTATTTAGAATAAAAACTCTCTTGAATAGAACTTCCTGTGACACCCAGGACTCCTTTAAAACTTTTCTCTAACTTTTGTTATAAATAAATAGATTTGTTTCATGTATTTTGTATTTGTCTTTAACAGAACAGCTGGTTTTAGGCTTAAACTGTTGACCTTAATTTAAAGCTGACATTTTTTAGATTTTGAAAATTGTGAGAATAAATCTGTAAATGTACATTTAAATAATAATTTCTGTAACTTTGGTGTCATGTGGTGTTATGAACAAAACCCAGATGAAGGCAGGACTCCAAGACATGACGATTAAATTTAGGATAAAATCGTCAATAAAATAAAACAAAAGGCTAAGGAAGCAGCAAAACTCTTAGAAAAATTCAAGTAAGTCACCCAGAAAAAATGAGGCACTACAGCTGATGTAGGATCTGACAAGCTACCTGAGAAATGAAGGTGTATTTATACTGTGAGGGATGATTATTGAGTGAGTGCAGCTGCAGAGAAAAGGAAGCAATCAGTAAAAATGAAGAAAAGATGTGACGAATAACACAAATACATGTGAGAATCAGATAAAATAAAAAAAAATTTTGAAAAAACAACAAACAGAATAGGAGAAAATAAAACAAAACAAAATGGACTAAAAATAAAGCTCACAGAAAGACGCTAAGACAAACAAGAGCACAAAAACTCTCCAAAAATAAAATCAAAGGAAACTTTATTAAAAAAAAAAAACTTAATGAGAAATAAAACAAACTTAAAAAACTCTGATATTTGGTGGTATTTATCTGTCACATGCATTTTGATTCATGTGTTCACTCTGCATGTTCACAGGTTGTTCCTGGTAAATATTGATCAATCTTCTGTTTAAACTAGTTGTGTAATAATGGGGTTACCTGATGGTTGTTACATACAGGCCTTTCACCAACCATGATGCAACTTGTACACTCCCATGTCTCTATAAAACCAGCGTAATAAGATGAGAACATAGTGGAAGGGGATATTTTCACCCTAAAGAATGATGTCAGGGAACATGTTTGCTGCGTTTTCTTCTGCTCTCCTCTGGTTGTTATCTGCCACTCAAGCCGCTCCTTTGACCTGCAACAACCGGTCACAGCCTCTGGATCAGCTGGATCCTCATCACTTGGTGGGTAGATGGGCTTTAGTTGCAGGCAGTTTTAATGACCCCGCACACCTGGATTTCTTCAAACTGAGAGACAGCTCCAACATTTACATCTCCAATCAAAGTGTGAGCGCTAACTTTTCCTACACACCAAGTACTCGTTTTGCAGGAAAGTGCCACTCTCACACCTACAGCGTGAGAGTAGAAGGAAGCACCCTCACCTTTGATGTACAGGATCAGGTGAACCTCACTATAACGTTCTTACAGACATCCTGTTCAGACTGTGTGGTGATGCGCTTCGATAACAATTCAAACAAAGTGGAGCGC
Source organism: Pachypanchax playfairii (assembly GCA_006937955.1). Lineage (NCBI taxonomy): Eukaryota > Metazoa > Chordata > Actinopteri > Cyprinodontiformes > Aplocheilidae > Pachypanchax > Pachypanchax playfairii. Next base: position 827,610 of record SSNP01000093.1, on the reverse strand, counting down.
TTGTGGCTGTTCAGCAGGAGGAGGGAGGTCAACATGAAAGAAATGGAGGAATTTCGAGCTCAAGTGGAGTGTCTGAATATGCTTCAACCTGCTGTGATGGATCCTAACAAAGAACTTTGTTAAGAACATTTGTACAGATGCAGAACAAGAAGGTTAAATGCATTAATGTATTTAAATGCTCTTATTTCTTATAAAAATGTGTTTTCTTCATGCCGCATAAAAAAGATAATAAAAACTGTTCTGTGCTTCTGAAAAAAAGTTACATTTTTTGTTTAATGCAACACAAATAAACTCATAATAACCATCGTGACTTGGTAGAAGTCATTTAGTTTTGCCTCAATAATAAAAGGACTACAAGCTCTGACTGTGAAAATTAAACTGAACCTAACTCTGTGATCCATTACGTAGATTCAGTGTATCAGAAGTCTGGTGATAAAATGATATTGATTTCAGTCATTTTGGACAGAACAGTAACAGTCAGTCTTTTCTATTCTCTATACTCACTTGTTCCTGTTCAGGGTCACGGTGAGCTGGTGTCTTTCTCCAGCAGTCATCGGGCGGGAGGCGGAGTCATACCTGGACAGGTCACCAGTCCATCACAGAGCCTCACAGAGATTCATTCACACACACCTAGGACCAAATTAAAGTTACTAGTTAACCTCATGCATATTTTGGTCTGTGGGAGGAAGCTGGATTCCCATAAGAAAACCCACGCATACATATAGGTTTTAAATTCAAATTATTTTTTTAAGGTAAAAAATTCAACATGCGAGTTAAAGCCTATTTATTTATCTGTTTTAACTGATGTTTCCCAGTATTTTTGCAAAGTGTAATGTAATAATTTATCAAATTAAGATTTCACACAGATATGTAGTAAACTAAGAATGTATTTGAAAACCCGAGTTCTCCGCGTTGGAACGCCCTGTATCTGTTTCGTCACAACTCCTTTGTTTGTTAGTATTCATCAGCTCCCGCAGTTGAAACCACGCCTAGTATGCTGCTGGCTAAAAGCTGTTAGCATAAAGACATAGCAAACAGGAAGAGAGAATGTCTAATGTTGCCATGCGCAGCGGGGCAGGAAACAGTATACCTTGCTCTGATAGGCTCGTTCGTTAGCCAATCAGAGTCCAGCAAAATTGAATAATGAATATGAACGAGCTGCTGACAAACCCTGACGCAACGTGACGGAACCAGCCAAATTTTGATGCAGACAGATTGAAAGGTCTGTTAATCTGTGTTTCCTAGCGTTTTTTAGATATAAAATGTTTCATATTACAGGTTAAAGCTGCTATACTTAATTTGCATAACAAATTAGCTTAACATGTTTTTTTCATGCCCATTAAAAATGTTTTAACACGTGGAGAAAAATATGTTGTGAAGATAAAAAAAAAAAAACGAAAAATAAATAATTAAGTGGTTCTCCCATATTTGTCTTAAAACATCAACCAATCAAATGTTTCGGTCCGAAAGGAATGATTGGACAGTCTCTCCAGTCATACGGACTTCCGCATTTATTTGGCTTCTGTGCTCCTAAAAACTGAGACATATTACCGCAGAAAACCCCTGCTGGGAGTGTTCACCGCTCTACCATGTCACAGCAGGAGAAACAGCCGCCGGCTGGTTCCACGTCAGGTTCAAGATAAAGTAACAATTAATGTCAGTTGTTCGTTGTTATATTGTTTTCACTTACCGGTGATTCCGCCATGTTACGGTACTTGAATGAACTGCGGACCAGTGTCTTGCACTTGGTCGTCGTCTGGGGCTACACGTGTTTCCAAACCTGGGGGGCGTGGCTTAGGAATTCTACCTGACGGGAGGGGCTGAGAGTTCTATGACTTTGTTGACAGTCTAAGCTAGGCTATTTGAAATCAGGGATATCAGCTTTAACCATTAAAAAATAACCACAAAATCCTGAAATTTGTATAAAATGGCTTCTGTAATGTAACCATACCAACACATTCTCTTATCAGAACATGGTCATTGCACAAAGTCAAATTACTGTTTTCTCCATCTGGTATTTTGGTTCTTTCTGAAGGATGTTGTAAATAATAAGTATACAAATCCTTAACATGCTGCAGTGGTTAAAGTTTGGGTGTTAAAAATGACAATATTAATACGACTGTATGATTTTAAACGCATTTGTTCATATTTGTTAGGTTATTCTTGGTGTGAACACAGATGTTACATGTTCCCCACATGGAGAATATTGAAACATTACCAGATACCTGTTTTATTTAACCTGTTTTTAGTATCTACATTCTTCCTTTTCAAGCTCATCAAATATTTTTTGCACTAGAATAGCCTAAAAAAAAGAATCACCTAAGTCACAGATTATATTCATTATCATTTTATCATTTACTCTTTTGGTGAGAATAAATTATTTTGCAAATGATTTTTCTCCACAGAATTAAAAGATTCCAGGAAAACATCGGAACAATGAAAGAAGTGAATCATCAAAACAACCAATTACGCAATTTATTTGCTTTCAAAATAATGAAATTCCCAGTTGGATATGGGATAATGATTAGGTCTTTTGATGTCAAAGTGGAGGATTTTATGTATTTATTTTTTGGTTTGTTTAATTTTATGCAAAACTGAACTATAAAAACAGATACATTTTTGTGTGTTTAAGGCTGTTGCCAACACAACAGCATCAAACACACAGCATGATCAGCTAACTAAAGTTTGTTTCATGTGCATGTCATACAGTTTTTCTCAGTCACTTTGGCGCGTTTCTCACAACAGAATGAAACTTTTCACAACAGTTAGTACAACCTCCACAACATGTAGTTGTTTGGGAACAACCTAGTGGCAGTTTCATGTTCATTTCATCTAATTGCAGATGCTTTTGGACATGAAAAAATTGAGTACAAATAACTGCAAAATGATCATTTTTGACTTGCTTTTCATCACGTCTATCAAAATTAACTTGTACGGGCTGAATAGTTATTGTTCATACAACAAATAATCTTCATTTCATTGACTGTGTCATTGTGCACAAAATTGTTGAACATGTTATCAAACATTTTGTACATTCATTTAAAAAATATTTTAATCGTGTTTCCATGAAAATGTCCATAAATAACTTTTCTCAGGTGAATCTTATTTTACACTGATGAAAAGATGAGTTTGAACTTTTAGTTACAAACAATAACAAGCCTCTTCTTCACTGTTGAATCACATGAACCCAAACTTTACAAGTATATAAACCAGGAGACAGGATTGGCCTGAGGTGCATACTGTATCTACAGAACTACAACACATGGAAGCTGTGGGAAGAGGGGTGAGGATGGGGGGAGGAAGGGGACCAAACCAGGGAAGAAGAGGAAGAGGAGGCCAACCACATAGACAGATTCCTGATGAAATCAGAGAAACACTTGTGGATCATGTGGTAAGTCATGGCCTCACAGTGGCTGAAGCTGGTTGAAGAGTGCAGCCAAATGTTGGGAGAACCACTGTGAGGAATGTTCTCCATCTTCCTCAGTCAAAGTAACATAATTTGTGCACTAATACATTTCATTAGGAAGGATTTTTGTTGCTGTAACCAACAAATATGTGCTGGATGACTCATGTTTCAGTTAATTATGTATCAGATCAAACATATATTTTTTATTTGCAGAAATCTTTAATAATTTAAATTTTATGAATAAATATATTATAAAATTCCAACCAGTTTTATAGAAAATGGCTCTCATTATGTTTGCTAATATTGAATGGATTCTATTTATAATTGAAATCCTTTTTTGTTTTCACCAGTCAGGTTCTTGTACTTTTTATCTTTTTATGCATGTGTGCTAAGTCAAATGCCTAAAGTGTCATTTATGTGGTCCAGTAACAAAAACCCAATAGTTACAATAAGTTATTCAAAGTCAATTGCATTAATCTTAAAAGATGCATGAGACAGTGTCCAAGTCTTAACTTTGTAGCAGAGAAAGATGTTTACTGATGAGCTGTAGGTGCTGCTGGTTGAGACCCAGAGGACTGATGCTACAATCATGAGGCAGCATAGAGAACTGTAGATAGTCCCTATAGCAGGTGCAGAGCCACTGAGAGTAGCTTCCCGTTAGCTGTCCTCCGGCAAATCCTGAGCAGCTGGGAGCTCAAGCTGGCAGGGAGACAATCAGAAGGAAGTGTAGTCCTGGGTCTAAGCCCCCGGTTCACCATCGACCTGGCCATGCTTCAAACTGTTTTTCCCCACTCAGTGACACACCCACCAAAAAACCTACTTTATTAACTCATAGTTCCATACTCCTAAACATAACATTAGATCAAGATTGTTATTCACGTAAGTGGTAATGACGCCCAGTTACAGCAATTAAAGATCACTAAATTTAAATGGCTACAGTGTGTAACTTTGCAAAAACAATGTTAGACATGTTCTCTGGTGGTAAATTGTGTGTACTTTTATAGCACATTTCTTAAGTCAGGTGACTCCCAAAGTACTTCACACTACAGTATGTCATTCATCCATTCACACACACACTCACACGTTTGGTGGTGATAAACTACACACATGTTGTAACCACAGCTGTCCTGGGACACACACTGATAGAGGCAAGGCTGCCAGACACCGGTGCCACCGGGCTCTCTGACCACCATTAAACAGGCCTAGTGTGTAAGGTGTTTTGCCCAAGGACATAACGGCCAAGCAATCTTTTTCCAGGTAGAGTGGAATTCAGATCGGTGACAGGTGGTCATCCAGTTACTAGATGACCTGCTCTACCTCCTAAGCTACTGCTGCGCCTCCCCACTCTAATCTGTGTTTAGTTGCATGTCATAATTTTCTTGCTGGTTATCTGGTTGCTCCAACAACAATGAATAATGTGATTTTCATTGAAAACCTGGTCTGATCCAGAGAGATGACAACCCTCCTACTTTAGATGGTTCAGTTCTCCTTTCTAGGAATCTGGCAAAAAGTATTGCTCCTCCAGGCATAAAAATTAAGAGGTGGTCAACAAAAAATGAACTGCAATATGAAAAACATAGGTTGACAATTACAGACAGAGACACGACAACTTCCAACTTCATTCAACAGCTGAACAGTAACTGCTGAATAAAAGCTAATGCTTATCAGCTAACTAACTTTGCTAGCTGCATAGACTGTAGACTGTTAAAGCTTGGTTCACATGGCAGTCACAAGAGCTTCATCACACAGCAAAAAAAAATTGTGCAAATTCCTTGTTCTGCTCCTACTTACTGTGTGTGGTGTATCATCATGTCATGTGGCCACACACAAAGCAATTTCACTCGCCACAGAGACCGGTTTTCCCAAAAAAATTCAGAAACCTTGTGAGATCTGTGTTACTTCTGGTTGAAATTTTGACAAACACCACAAAACCTCAGAAGAAGAGGAAACCTCCTGTCACCTCGCTTTCTGATTGGCTACACGCTGCACTGAGCTGGCTGCATGATCAGTTCTCATCGCAGCACACCACACATGGCCAAGACAATCCAACATGTTAGATATCCCTGATTTGTGATCGAATGTCATTGGGAGCAGACCTGATCGCTCTTAACACACCAACACAGCAAGAATTTTGGTTAGGATTATTTTAAGAACCCCCTGAATATTGGTGGTTGTCTGAAGGGGAAAATCGGGGCAAAATCGGCATGAAAATCCTGCCTTGTGATCTTAAAGCTCCCATATTATGCACTTTTCACACACTCTGAATAATTTCTTTACATCTCAATGACATGTAAAAGTCATGCAGTGTTCAAATTGGCCCTTTTTGAAAGTTCAGCTGTTTTTCCCAAACTTGTCTCATCTCACCTCATTTTGAAATGCTCTGTTTCATCTGGGCATGGCTCTTAGAGCACTAGAAGCTCTAAGCCCCACCTATCTCTGTTCCTGCACGTTCGTGAGACATTGGAGCTTATCAAACTGCAATTAATGATAAACAAGTGTTGCAGTGTCAAGAAATTGACTTAAAATTTGATTAAATAAAACAAACTTTGGACTAAGTAAATTTGAGCCTGAAGACTCGAACGGCACGTTATTGAAAGGTTAGTCTGACATTTACTCATGTATCTGTGTTGTTTTGCTGTGTCTGGTAGAGATGTGGTTCTTCAAGCTTACCAGTTTGACCCAGAAGAGATGTAATGGTGTTAGTTCTTCGTTAGGAGCAGCTTGACTGAGCAGCAGCTCGGCTCCTGTTCTTATTAGCAGCAGATCGGCTCCGGTAACAGTGTTAGCTCTTCATTATCAGCAGCTAAGCTCCGGTCGTTTTTTGCAAATGGTAGCAGGGACACTACTATTATAAATAAATTCAAATGCTGTGCTTCTGTCCTCTTCAACTGGGACCTGATGAACTGTTTTGTGTTCTTCTGAGCAGCAAACAACAACAGCAACAGTGGTTTCAAATTGATAACTAAATTGTGGGTGTCCGAGGAAGTTACTGCTGTACCTGGTGGGTGGAGTAAATTCTTGGAGGGTGTGTGAACCCCATCAGAGCACAAGCCCCTCCTGGCTTCCTACGTCAGAAGCCGGGAAAATTCTGAACAGGACACATATTAAACTGGATTCAGAAACCCCTATCTCACTCAAAACAGCATGGATGGTTTTTTTTTCAACGTTGTATGCATGTATATACACCACAGACACAATAACACCACAAATCCCAGAAAAAGTTGATTTTTTATAATATGGGACCTTTAAGGTTGCATTGCAAACAACGTTATCTTTGTGTCCACTGCAGGTTCACTCCTTAATTCATACCTTTGTTTTAAAGTGATAGTTTGGGATTTTTGGAACAGTTGGATGAGGTAAGTTCATCTGGCATTAGTTTAACAACAGTTGAGCCAACGATGCTACATGCAGTCAGTAATAGCTAATAGAGAGTGAGATCTCACATTCCCAGTTATGAATGTTGGAAGAGAAGATTTAAAATTTCCCTTTCTCCCTCTCTTTGCTCCTTCTTTACATCTGTGCCGCCTTCTCTCAGAATCATCAGGGATTTGGGGGCTCAATTTTGGTATTATTTGGGGCTTAGAAATGTTCACAAGCTGCTCAAACTTTGTAAACAACTCTTTTGTTTCTGTGGATATGCAAAAAGGCAGGCAAAAAGTGACAACAGCAGACAATCAACAGCATAAATCCATCAAATCCCCAAATAATTCAGAGATTTTTTGAATGGTCACGAATTTCTCCCTTTTTTACTCAGTTGCCAGACAGAATATTACTGGACAAACTTGTTGTAGATATTTTTGGAACATTTTCAGCCTAGTGATCATCAACAAAACCATCAAAATCAGTTTACAAATTAGTACCACAAAGTTTGACCAGGTTCTTTAAGTAAGTGCCAACTGGATATGTAAATATATGCTAACCAGCTGCTGTTAGCCACAAATGTTAAAAGTCTTTAAAATGTAAATATTAAATTAGCCATTGTAGAGGAGCAACTCACTTCATCCAGATTTGTTTAAAGCAGAACTAAGTAAGTTTTTTCACCTCAATAAATGTTTTCTAGAGTCCCTGTGGGGGTAAACAAGGACTTGGCGGGGTGATTCGTGGGTCCCTCCCCTCCCTCCGGGGTCTGTGTCCTGAAAGCAGCACTTGCAACTTTCAGTGGATCGGACCCGACTAATCTCGCGAGAACAAACCTGCTTTACGGCACTCACACTCACGTACATAAATACAAACATGAAGCCCTTGCCGTTGTTAGCAACGCCACCCTTAGGAGCACAAAGATGACAATAATACTCACCTGTCGAGACATTTTCTTGGTTTTGTTTTTCTTTCTTCTTGCAAAAGCGTTCTCTGCGCGTTGTTGCGGCGGGGTGGAGGGGATGGGGGGGAAGGGGTCTGCGGTGGCGGCGGGGGAACGTTACGACAGAGAGCTTTCACAGGGGACCAGTAGGGGGAGAGCGAGAGCAAAACTTACTTAGTTCTGCTTTAAACTGAGCACCAGAATAGGGGAAATTTTTGATTTAAGTTAGTTTAAAGGCAGAATATGTAGAATTTTCAATATTATGCTTTTCAGAAATAAAGTAAAACAGTAATTATAGAGATAAACAACATGTTGTTTGCCATAATTCCATTTGTAATTTATTTTAATTTTAAAAGGTTATTGATGTTTTTAAATTTTTTGTCGGTGTGGCAAACGTGTAGCATATTTTACCACCACTAGAGTGAGTATGCCAATTTATGGTCGAGCTCCAGATCTGCAGCTCAAGAAGAAGAAGTATCATGCCCGAGTTAGCTTCTGCTAAGACAGTCTCATTTTAAAACAAATGTTAAATGGTTGTTTCTTACTCTCTATTCTTGATTTAGTTTTTGAGACAGTTCGATTCAGTTGCGCTGTTTTCGTGAACTGCGTGTTTTCATTGCAGCCTTTCTTGGCTCATTTTACTTTGACTTTTTTTCCTGCTGATTGCCAAAAATTTTGTTACAGATATGTTTATCTGTTTACTGCAAAATGTTTGCTGTGTGTGTGAGAGAAAAGAAGAGTAGAAGATCTGGTGCTGGTCTGGTGACTGAACTGTTCTGTATGGTTCAGGAATGGTTTTTGTTGGCTAACATGCGACTTGGAGTTAGGAATAATGCTCATTTCTAGTGGTTAGGTTTCTTCATAGTAAATCAGCATCACTAATGTCATCATACACAACACCTGCACCTGGATGAGTACAAACTAGCACGTCAAAGAACGATGAAAGGGGGGTACCCGACACATATGTATGTGTATGTGATGTAGAGGGAGCCTGACCAAGCGTCCATATACCATAAATTGGACGAGGTGTAATTTAGCTCATTACTGCTAACTTGGCTCTGCCAGATCTATGTGTAGCCCCACCTCTTGTCAAGTCGGACAAACACATACATCTGGAACCGCTCCATTTGAAACCGTCTATAAAAGGGAGGGACATCTGGTTTAATATTTTAATCTGATTGGAGGACGAGCCAGCTAGTGTCTGCCTTTCATGACTTGTCTTTGGCCAATCACTTTGCTCATTTCTCAATGAAGAAATCGTCTCTAGTCCTAAAACAGATTCAATAGCTGCTTTTATGCGTACATCCACCAGCAGCCATGTTTGTTTTGCTTTGCCTGCCTGGGCACTTGCTGCCAATCATACCTGAACACCCGCCCCAAAGCACAATGCTAACACATGGTTGGTCTGACAATTCCTTTACCGAGATAGACGGTTTTAGCTAAAGCGGTACAAGATGGATTTTTGGGGGTTTGGAAAACTCCAAATCTCGCGAGAATCCATCTTGTAGTGCAAGGTTAGATTACTGTCACCTGGTGTTGGAAATAAAAGCCATTATGTCCATTTTTTTCTACATATTCTGCCTTTAAACATGACATGGATGGTAGTGCCAAACACGCTTGTCTGAGAATTTTAAAAACGAATCTATTGGGATTTTCATGCACCATTTTTCAGGTTTACAAAGAATAGTCTGAACAAAAGCAGCATTTGTGTAGAATTGTTTTGTGAAGGAGAATGGACAGACTCTCACCCAATGACCGCTGTAGAGAGGCACCAGCTCCCTGCGACCCTGAGCAGGAAAAGCAGCTAAAGCAAATGACTGACGGTTGAACAGAAGATTCAGACATGACAAACATATCTATCATATTAATATCTACCAGAATCTGTACGAAAGGTTTCTGACACCTTGTTGAATTCCTTGAAGGTGACTGACTGAGACATTTCAATCTTTTTGACACAGGCCTTTCTTTTAAATAAATGTTTAATATGTACTTATAAATAATCTGTTTTTGTCCCAGATGGGATGTCCCTGGATTTCTCTGGGATATTGTTTCATTCATTTACTTGCTTGGATATTATTGCCCATTAATTGGATTAGTACTTTACACTTTCAGATCCTCATAAGCTTTGAGCACAAGTGTTCATGTAGGCTCACATGCTCTTTCTTGTTTGTATATTAGTGAATGTGTGTGCATGCAGTGCAGATTCAAGCAGAGGGAGGAAACACAAGCAGCAAGACAACAGAGCTGTGAGCACAAAGATTCAATTTGTGCTGGTGACCTGAAGCGAGTAGAATCCTCAGGCATTGTATCTGTCATTTGGAGGCTGGCTGAAAGCAATTTGTCACCAGGTATGTGCAACTGTATAGTCCGAAATTTGACTTTGTTTTGGTTTAATTGGAATTTACTGTGTAAGTTTATTTTAAATCTGTCAAAAGAAACAGAGAATGACAGTAAAGGAATTAAGCCGAATAAGAAAAACATCGATGCTTCAGATTGTTACTAAAATTAATCAAAGTGACTGCAGAACGTGCAAAAAACTGGATCAGAAAAAAACTGATTCCAATTTTTTATAAACTTTTAAAATGCATTTGCATTCATTTCAAATTCCCCTAAATCTTCATCTAAAGCCATTTTACCAAACTGCTGATCCTAAATATAATTGCAAGTTTATTTTCTCAAGCCTGTTGCAGAAGTTTTTAATAACTACTGTGATTTTTTTTTTATTCCTTTGATTAAGTAAGTCTCTTTGTAGATAATGAGGAAAACAGAAGCCTATTATGCAACAGTGTTTTAATCTGCAACCCTTTGCAATGCTGAAAATAAAAGAGTTTCAAAACCTTTGGTTGAATTCTGCCAGCCTTTTCTGCTAAGAACAAAACAGCATATCATACCAGATGTGTAATACATTTTGCTTATTGAAGAACATTTTCACAAGAGGAATATCTTAATAAATACCTCATTAGGGCATACCAGAGTTTGTACCCAGAGTTGTCAGATTACGTTAACATGCTTTTCTGTATGAATAAGCAGTGTGTTTTCTTGCTGCTGCCCTGCAGGATCTATTTAATAACTGTTTCAGCTTGTTTTAATTAAGATGTATTAAAAAAAAGAATTAACAGGTGTGTATGAATAAAATCTTATGAACCAATTCATCATTCCACTTCCTGTCAAAAACCCTCATAGTCTTATAATTTCTGTCAAGAAACAAGTTTACACAGTTAATGTACGCACATATGGTGTTTTGTTGTTGGTTTTTGTTTGATCTGTGACGATAAAGTAGACATAAATAATGAGCAGTGGCATTTTCTTTTCTTTTTTATTCCTTTGGACTCAGTCATAAATGTGCAGGACTGCCAACCAAACTCTCCTCTTGCCTCATAAGCCAGAGTTTTATTCATAATGAGTATACTAGTGAATAGAGTTTTCTGTTTGCCCACTAATAAGCTGCTTCTGGAACTAGTCGATGACACAACATAAAGTGTTCATAAAATTTGGGGCAGGAAGTAACATTTCTGGCACTGAAATACACCCAGTCCTGGAAACTGACCTCGAAATGATAGAGGTTTGATGCATATATGGATGTGAAGAGTCCAACACTCTACACACTTTGAACACATTATGCAGCTGGTGGGTAGATACAGCATTACTCTACTGTTGTTATTATTGTGGCTGCAGCATTCTCCATTCTTCCTGTCATGCCCTGCTGTTGGTCCTCATTATCTCCACATATAAGGATGTATATTATTTGTCTATCTATTCTGGATCATCAAAGGCTCGTCATCCCTAAAGCTGTGATCTACATTTCCCCTAATAATCAGTCACAGTGTTGGAATCCAGCCTGGTCAGAGTGGGTTGGCAAAGATCAACAATAATGGGAGTAGGAATTTGTCAGGATGTTGGCTGAGACTGTGCACGTGTATGTGTGTGCACACTAGAGAGATTTAAGCAGTTCATTGATATGGATAAAGAGCATGTGTGTGTTTTTATATTGAGGACAATGAAATACTGGAAGATGGTGGAGTTCTATATAATCAGAACCCCGAGGATTTTCTTGTGCACACGTGTGTGTGTGTGTTGTACTGAGCCGTTATCCAGCCTGTAAGATGATTAAAGGAAGGTGTGCTCAGCAGAAAACTTTATACAGTGCACATTCACTGGAATGGTGGAGATATAAGCCCTGCTTGTTGTTTGGAGCAATTCTCTCTACATATAAACAATTACAAATCAAAACAGATTAAATGGATTTTAGATCATTTACCCAAATATAGTTTTTTTTTTTGTTTTTTTTTTTTAGGAAAAACAAAGATAAATGATAATTAATCCCCTAACACTTGATTTAAACAGTGAGCTGCTTCAAATCCATTTCTGATGTAACATCTGCACATTTTAAGTTTTTGTCACTTAGAATGATGAAATGCAGCTCACAGAGAAGCTGTTCATCAGGGCAGGAAGTGATTTGTAAAATGAAACAAATAATAATGCAGCCATGCAAAGCTGGAGGTTTGAGTTATGGTTTTAATTCTCAACTTTTCTCAGGTGATTTTTATGTCTTTTAAACTTTGAGGAAGATGCTGCTTCTAAAGATTTTTACTTAGTTGATCAGGACAACCTCTCATCACACTGATCTCTCATCTGTAGTTGATAAAAAGGTTCTAAGATCATTCAAATATAAAGATAAGGAACAGAATGAGGATTAATGTTAACAAGTACTCATAGATGAAACATCTTTAATTAACTGTTTCCTGTGTACAGTCTTAAATCTGACAACCGTTTCCTTCCATGATGATGATGATGTGTCCAAAGTTAAGGTTGTTTCATTGTGTTCATGCTCAACAGTTATCTAACTACAACTCGCAAAAAAGAAAAATGTATTTTTTTAGCTATTTATGTTTACATTACGTTTACTGTACATTCCTGATAGAATTATAGAAAAAACTAAAGATCTCTACAATACTGATTCAAATTAAACATTGTTTGGTTTGTAAATTTGTTTCTTTTTTTTTTTACATTTTCTAAAAATGTGTGTTCCAGTCTGCTTCACATTGACAAAAAAAAAATACAAGTTAAAACCAACAAGAAAGCATTTAACATTTCTGAATCTGGACATTTAGATACAGATGGTGATTATTTCAGTGAACGAGTTGATGAGGTCAAGTTGTTAAACTCTGTTTCCTTCTCCTCTCTTCAGTGTAACACTTACTTCAGGGAGATTTACTGGCTTTAGACCAAACATTTCACATCAGCAGACTTGCTGCCATGGCAACAAAGCTCATAGCTTGGAAAGAACAGCGTCCTGTCAATTTGCCAGGAGAGTTGCAGGGTGACGAGGGCACAACTATAAACTCTCCTCTGCAAGACAGAAAAGCACCCAGAGTGATGCCCGAGGAAGACATAGATGCCTCAGAGCCCAGAGCTGAAGTCAGAGCACCACAGGAGAACCAGACAAGCTGGATAATCCAAACAGTTGATGTAACCCAAACGGAGAATCAGAAATGTTCAGACATTAATCAGTATACCCTAAGAGAGACACGGGAAATGGTGACGGAATTAGAAGAAATTTCCAAAGAGTTTTCTGAAGCATCATTTATTGAAGAGGAACCTAAAGCAACCAGTGATCTCAGTGAGGATGGTTCTCCACCTTCACCCACCGCCAGCGCCTTTTCAGGAGGTGAAAACATTGAGAAAGGCAGTTTTTCCAGTTTAGAGGGGGAGATGTCGGAGTGGATCAATCATACTGAAGTCATTTCAGACCCAACAGAGGATTTCAATCATTTTGACAGGCAGAACTGTCAAAAATGGCTAAAGACGTCTCAACACACTGAGCAAGTTTATCAGGAGGCAAATAAGTTACCAGCTGATAAAAGTGTTGATGCTGCTGGTACCAGTTACATAGTTACTACATCTCAGCCTGTTCAACACTCTCCATCTGACATCGACAACTCTCATGATGCAAACGCTGTGAACTCCCCTCCTTATGTTGATGAAAGCGAGGAAGAGGAAGAGGAAGTGGAGAGGAAGCCTCAGCAGGAACGGAACACACTTGATTTAAGCAGCAAGGTTTTCCAACCTTTAGGTTCTGCTGCGACAGTGACAGACTCAGTTCTGCATGTAGGTCAACCAGTCAGACAGAGGGAGGAGCTGTTGCCCCAAAGTCATTGTGAAAGTACCCCCAGGGAGGTAAACCAGGAAGCTGCACGAGGAGTGTTTGACCAGGGATCTCCACCTTTGTCAGCTGTTGCCATGGAGCTGTCCAATCAGGGCGGGGAAGCTTCTCTAGGCTGTGGCTGCATTGCAGCTGTGAAAGAAAGGTACAGCAGGGTGTGGGAGAGGACAGAAGGACAAAACGAGCAAACAGGTGGAAAGGAAAGGCATAAAGGGAGCAGATTTGGAACGAACAAGCCAACCAGGAAGTCAGGAGGTGACGGGATTTTAAAATACCTGCCAACAGTCCAAACACCGGACTTGAAGACAGAAAAACCTACCTGTGGTGAGACCAAGATGAGGAATGACATGTATGATAGCCAGAGCTGCGGTGGAGTGTCAGCAGACCTCTTATTCACCTTGGAGGACCCTGCCACTTCTACTGGGTCTCCAGCAACAGAGACCCCCATTGAGAGGGAGATCAGACGAGCCATACAACGTGAGCAGAGCCTGAGAAGGTCCAGAGGACTCTCAAATCCTCCACACTCCTCTCCAGAGTACGTCGAGATTCCTTTAAGAAAAAGCCTTCTGTGCCAGACGTTAACTTCCAAGTGGTCTCAGAACAAGGACAGAGAATTTGCAGGAAAAAAGATGCTGCATGAGATCCATGAGGAGACTCAGAGGGAACAGGATCTGGTCAAGATCGGAAAGATTCCTGGCTTTTACGACAAAGGAACTGTTCGTCAAATCAAGGAGAGGAAACAGCTTTTCGAGGCCTTTCAGACGCCTCGGGACTCAACTTTTTTCAATCCGTCCAAAAATAAGAGCCTGTCCTTGTCTTCTGAAAGTACAGAGGATTTATCTTTGGAGGTTCAAGAGATTGAACAACCACAGGATTACACCGTTAGATATTCACACGAGGAGAGGAAACCCACGCTGCTGAATCCCATTCAGACCTCAAAACCTGCCAAAGGAGCTGCACATGACTCCACTCTTCAAGGACTCACCGAGGGAGCAGCTTTTCAGATCATCCTCCTGGAAAACAGCCTGACTCCTCCAGCACAGAAACAGAACCCTCTCAAAGCAGATGTCGTCTCAGCTGTTAAGTCTGCAAATCCTCAGAACCCGTCCTTCCACAGAAGACAGTATGATGGACTGATGTACACCAAGCAGGAAGAAATAGAATCCAAGGAAAACCCCTTTTTCAAGCTTCGCTCCTCTACTGATTTAGTTAAAGTGAAGCAAGACATCCTGGAGGCCAAAGAGAGGGAGACGGAGCTTCGCAAAATGCGTGTCAGCTTGTACGGGGGCATCAATGGTGTTGTATCATCTTCACACAAAGAACAGACTTCTGGAATACCTGAATCATCAGTCAAGAGCAAGAGAGGATCCTCAGCAGGTTAGTCAAGTACTAAACAGTCTGAGTGATAGTTTAAGGGATTCTGTTTGTAGCAATAGCGAGTATGGAATTATTTATGTGCCTGTATGTGTTTAATTTCTTCTTTTTCCAGTAAAAACAGATGAAACTGCACCAGCAAGCACATTATGCCATTTTCTTCCATTCTGTAGAAAACCTGAAAAGTGCTTTCAAATGCTTGCTTGAGTTATTAGAAATGGTTTTGCACCGGAGAGCCCAACAAACTCAAATCCTGCAACTTCACAGAAAATAAAGGATCTAGTTTACCATAAAACCAAAGCTGTGGCTCAGAGGATTAGGGTCATATTCCTCTTGTGTTAGTTTGTTAAAAACAATTCTACCATAAGTTTAGATCCAACTGAAAACGGGAATTAGATCTTGTTTTTTGTAACTTGGTGTATAGCTGGACTGTCACATTTAGCCCAAAATATTTAGTGATTTTCAAATATTACCTTTCCAAACATGTTCCTAATGTCTTAATGAGTTTTCAGCTTCAGCGATCTTTCACCAGAGGAGATGATGGAATCAGGTTTGAACATCAGGAAAAAGGGAAACATTTTAGATACAAAACATAACCAAAACCCTAAACAACATAAAGCAACATTAGGAATCTTCACACTTGATTCTGTGAAGAGATTAAGAACAATTCACATCTTGCATGTGGTCGATAGCTCAAGCTCAGCTTTTAGAAACAGACAAGATTTCTGATTATATCGATGAGGTCATGTGATGGACTAGCGACCTGTCCAGGGTGTCCCCCTCCTCTCTGCAACCCTGAACAGGAAGAAGCAGGTTTATAAGATGAATGGATGGATGAGTTAGTGGTTAAATACAGTGAGGCCAGAACCAAAGTAGATTCCTGTCCACAGAAAACAACTCCAGTCTCCAAAAACTGAAGGTTAAAGTGAACACTGTGTGGTAAAACACTGTTTCATGAAACTTTATACTATTAATAAATATGGGTGCTTGGGGTGTGCTGGCCTGCCCCCGGCGGCTGGCCGGTGGGCTAGGCGCTTCCTGGCTTCGTCCAATACCCTCTTCGGGAGGGGCTGCCCTTGGGTCTCAGACTTTGGATCCGTGTCCTGGGGTGCTTGGGGGCGGCTGGCTGCCTGTGGAATCTTGCCACGGCTCCCTGGCACGCCTGTACTGCGGTTGCGGGGCGACTGTGCTGGAGGTAGCCTATGGTCTTGTCTTGGAGGGGGCTTTGGTTTCTCCTGCGGTGGGGGCTCTGCTGCTCCAGGGTTGGGACCTGGATCCCTTGGGCTTGGGTCAGCCCTGTGGTCTGCTTTGAGGTCTGAGGGCCGGGGCTTTCCACACCCACTGTCAAGCAATTTTATGGAGAAACCTTATGGTCACAGGCGCGTCCATGCACACAGGTGTGCACACAGATATTCACAGACACTCACTGACTTGGGCTGCAGCTGCCACCGGGGATGTTAAGCAGTGTCATTATTTGTTTGTATCCACAATGATATTATCAGTGTTTAAATATAGATGTTGGTCGATGCCGTGGTGTCTCTGCTCTTGTTTTTGTCTCTCAGCAGGTGTTGAAGCAGATTTCTTTCTCTCCCAACTTCTCTTCTACCTCTTCTTATCTCTTTTTCCTCTAATTTCTTTTTCTTTTTTCCTCTAATTTCCTCTCTCATTTGCCATGTCCGCCGACTCAAAAAAGTTGTAATAAACAAAATAACATCTAAAAAAAAATAAATAAAAGCAACAAGCTGAACATTGGAGTGATTGCTGCATGTTCGGCTTGTGAGAACAAATCTGTCAGGCATTTCTATACATCCGGACATCAATTCCGACTGCTTTAATGTCAGATGGGGAAAAAAATAAAAAAATAAATAAATATTCTGCACACGTATAGAGCACTGGAGAAGGACACATAGATCCAGAGAGGTAAAATAATACTCCCACGCTGTCAACTTGCTGTGGAGGTTTTTGGTAATCAGGTAAAACAAATCCATTTGTCTGACATACTGTATTTCTACTGTCAGTGTGTCAGATTATTTTACCTCTTTGGATAAAACTAAACTACCACCACTTCCCTAAAACATAGTCATTCTGGCTAGAATACAATATTAATTGTAAAACTGCATCAACTGTATCAGATGTTGCTTTTACCACCATTTTCACTTGCAGAACATAAAATTTTATACAGAATATAGTGCTCAGTGAAAGTGACAACAGTGTAAAGGTGAATTAAATAGTATTTCCCCCTTAGTTAATTGACTAGGTTTGACAGTATTGTAACGTTGTGAAAGTGCAAGTTGTTGTGGACTTTTTCTTTAAAGATATTTTTTTAATGTTTAACTCAAGAGCCTGGACTTTACAACCCACATCCAGGTACAAGACTAAAAGCTTCATTAATTACACAACAAATTCAGTTAGAAAAGTAACATGATATTTCTAAGTATGTTTTAAATGACATAGAATTATGTTAGAAAAGTAATCATTGAGTTTTTAAAACATTAAAACCTGCATGGTCTTTGAAGAAAGATAAATACATTTAAAAAATATGTTACTGTGTTTATCATACTGTTAGCTTCAGTCAGTCATTATCTTAACCCTCTTACTCTTGTTAAGGGAGCTGGTATCTATCCCCAGTAGTTATTAGGCGAGAGGCGGGGTCACACCTGGACAGGTCACCCACCCATCACAGGGCCACATATAGACCGACACACCGAGGGCCAATTTAGACTTATATAAAGCATATGCTTGTTCTATAGGAGGAAGCTGGAGTCTCTGTAGTTTCTCATAAATGAACAAGATGCAACTGATAGATGGAGGTGTAAATGATTGTAAAGAAAAAAATCCAAGTAAAAAAAAAAAAAGATGAAACGGTCAAACTGCTAAAAATAACTCAAGATAACAGCTGACTTTTAAACTAAATACTGAACATGGAAAAAAGTTTTAAAAGTTAGATGAAAGTTTCTATGAAATTAACTACAAAGAAAATACTGTGTTAAAAAGTATTATATTTGTACTAGTTGAAGAAAAAATCATTTGACATGCAGCTAAAAGATAATAATTATTATAAAGATATTTTAATTCTGAAGATGTTCTGCTGCACTAGATACTCAATTTAATTTGCAGAATAAAATGTTTCTGTTGTAACTTTTATGACTGAATGACTAAATGAAATAGATCATCTTTTTTTTATTAGTTCTTGGCACAAAGTGACCAGGGTGTGTGAAGCAGCTTTTATGTTTTTATGACTCTGAAAATATGTGTTTCATAATGTTTGACTGTTGAACTTTTTATACCACTTAACATCTACTGCTAATATTTACCTCTAATACAATTTAATGGTCGTCAACGTTCGTTCCAGTGGTTCCCATTACAGTCCACGCCGTCTCTCTGCATATATTATATGTGATGTTCTTCATTAAATAGGATGTGGAGCAGAAATATATTTCCTACTGCTTTTCTTGTCCATCCAGCTAATAATAGTTTTGGTTTCTTGCAGTTCGGCAGTCAGTGAGTAAATTTTCTGCATGGCCTCCGGTCCAGCCTGAAGAAGAAAAGGTTATCTGGCAAGAGGTTTGTAACAAACATTCTTCTAACAATTTGCTTCATTTTTAGGAGTGTTTTTCTCTCCATAAATGAACTCTACTCCTCTGGCACTGCGTGTATACCACATGAAAATGTAGGCAAATTACTTCTCTGAGTCTCCCTTAAATGCTGCTGCGAAAACAAAATGAGGCTTCCTTACCTCGAAGTTTATGTGTTAATTAAAATGTCACATTGGGGGTTAAAGCAGCTCCCTAACAGCAGAAATGTGAACATTTGTGTCACTGCTCTAAACTTTAATATGTAATTACAGAGAAGGAAAACTTGTTGGGAGGACGTCAGCGTTTCTGTTGCACCAAATATGGGACACAAATATCTGATAACAAGCTGAACACAGAGCAAGGCACTTATCTTTTAAGATAAGAGACGGAGGCAAACAGCCATGAGAATGAGACTGAGTCTGTAATATGTGTCTGTGTATGTGTGTGTTCGTTTTGTCTCGTGGATCTTGACACTCTTTGATCTGGTGGTATCACTGACGACAGCTGCTTTATAACTGGCTTTAACAATGAAACGTGAGGTTTTAGCTGCGTTGTTCAGGTTGACGTTAGCATTAGTATTTAGCTCCCATTCAGTTTACATAGAAAACTAATCCTTATTCCTGACTTAGTGCACCATGGCCTTGAATCATTAACTTCACTTTTTTAATGATGTTTGTTAAAGAAAAATATGAAAAGAAGCACGTTCAAGAACAACCAGGGCTCTGAACACACAAAACCACTTTACATCCTTCATCAAATGAACATTGCATCAATTTATACACCAATACAATGTGTATATAACCAGTGCAATGTACTTTTGTTCTTTTTATTTATTTCTTTTCTTTCTTCTAGTCTTTTAAATCTTATGCAACTGCATATTTAATGTTGTTGTTCCTTCTAAAAGTGACAATAACAGTAAAGATTTATCATATTATTTTCTTTTGTCTCTGCTCCTTTATTCGATTCTACTGTCTGCCTCTTGCCTTGTTTAAAATGCACTCATTCCATCGATCTCTCTGTGCTTTTTACCTGCAGGTTGTCAAGAGTCCACGAACACCCAGACAAAAGACTCCTCTGGTGCAGCTGTGGGAGTCAGGTCTTGTCAACGGGCACAACGAGGGAGACGATTGAGGACATTTACACATCTATAGAGAGCTGTAATGCTTTTAAATCAGGGGCTGAAATCAAAACAATCAAAAGTGGGTGAAATGAAGGAGGATGGAACAATGATGAGGAATGAAAAACTAGGATAAAATGCAAAGTGATCAGGAACTGAGGCTGAAAATTGTGAGGTAAAAAAAATATTAGTGGTAAAAAATTATTTTTTCAGTACAAAGATCAGCAGAAATAGAAAAACCCCTCAGTACAGTTGAGAGGTTGGGTTTTTAATTCATTGTGTCATTTTGTCTACCTGCTTGTTCCTGTTCAGAGTCACAGGAAGCTGTCATTGGGTGAGAGGCGGGGTTACACCTGGACAGGTCACCTGTCCATCACATGGTCACATACGGATGGACGAGCATTAAGTCACACACTTTAGGGCCAATTTAAAGTTCAGTTTGACCTTTGAACATTAATAATAGGTTCAATCGCAACTAATTAACTAATAAGAATAAAGAAAAATAATTTGTAGAAAAAATAATTCTATGAAAGTAGTTTTAAAAACAGCTTTCTGGATTCATGAAACAAAATTGGGTTTATAGTTTTGTTGTGAAAAATGGTTCCTAAAACTGTGATTGATATGATAGCACAAATAACTAAACTGAAAAACCTTTTCATATCCTTTGTTGTGGTTGTAAAACCAGCTTTACTTTAGCTAGTCTCTGTGAAAACATCCACTTTGTAGATGATCCAGTAATCTGCAAAAAAACAGGAAAAACAATAACAAAAAGAGGCTCAACTTGTTGCCTGCAGAGTTTCTGAAACACATTCATCACACACATTAGACACAATCTAGTTAACTTCTTCATTCCTTCTTTATTTAAAGTTTTTATTTCAGATCAATTGAAAAGGTCTTCATGCATGTGCTGGACAAAGACAGCTCACTACTTTTCTACTTCTCTGTTTTCCATTTACTCCTTTTTAATTGTTGACTTCTGAAGTTGTTTAAGGGTTGTTTATTCATTTGTTGCACCATTGATTTATTTTTAAGAAACACAATTCCATGGGTGAAGTTTTAAGCTGGATTCATACTAACGCTGCTAACGTGTCGGAGACACTATACGACAGGGGTCTCAAACTCCAGGCCTCGAAGCCCATTATCCTGTATGTTTTAGATGGTTTCCTGTTTCTACACACCTGATTCAAATCCTCTGCATTTCATCAACTCCTCCACAAGCTTGTTAATGATCCATTCATCTGAATCAGGTGTGTAGAAACAAGGAAACATCTAAAACGTGCAGATAGTGGCCCTTGAGGCCTGGAGTTTGAGACCCCTGCTATGGGGCTCTCCAACTGCCTCCGACGGTCGGTTGGAGTCACGCTCTGTTTTCTAACTTTCCGACAGCTGCGTCGGATGACGCACGTCTGTGATTGGTCAGCCAAACAACCCAACATAATTTCCGGCACAACGTAGCTTCCCTTTAGTAAACAGCGCGAGTGTTGACAGTCTTGAAGAAATGGAGCAGATCGAGGAATGTCTCGCAGAAGAAGTGAGGAAGTACGATCATTTAGCTTCAACTCCTGGAAGGAGATCTCTGGAACCTTGGAGTTGGAGGTTGGGGAGCGCACGAAGCGATGGAGGAAAATGAGGGACAAATTTGTCCGTATTTAAAAAAAGTCTGAAGGGCAGCAGTGGCGATGCCGGTGGCAGTAAAGTTGCTGCTTTGTATTTGTTCCTCTCGTGGTTGGAACCACACATAAAGCACCGGGAGACCTCTAAGTAAGGAACCCACCTCCTGCTGTCCTGGCGGAGAATTTCTTTGCAGCAGGGTCGGAGTAGGATGAACAGAAACTGGCTCCGTCAGTACGCCGCCGTGTGGGAGCACATTTGCCTTTGTGTTAGTATAAATCCAGCTTTAGACCTAAAAAGTGGACAGCTGACAACATCTGTCTGCGTAAATCTCTCATATGACAGAAAGAGGGATTATGGGTAATGAATTAACGCAGATACATGCACATAAATCCCTTCAAAAAAGCTAATGATATGTTGCCTTTAAAATTTGTAAGTTGAATGCTGATTGGTTATAGTAAATATACATTAGAAAAAAAAAACTATAAAGTTAAAATGTACTCCCTCCAGAAACCATTAGTGTACATTAACTGGATAAGAAATGATTTTCTTTGCAAAAATTCCAACATAAAACAGTATTTATAGTAGATAAAAAGTAAATAATAATCACTGGCTGCACATGATTCACACTCAGAGAAAAGTTACTCAGATTTTCCTCCAGTTCTACAATGACTGTAGCAGAAGTCAATAATTAAATCTGAGTTAAATCAATGAACAGCAGTTTTATTCAAACAAGATTTGGACAGATTGCAAAGTGCTGAATCTGAAAACTCCTGAGAACAGACTTTTACTGTGACAGTTATTATGGGTTGATAGTGTGAGATCCGGTCTAACATTTCATTTTATACAGAGATCTGAGGTTAAGCTGCTGCCAAAAAAAGGACCCATTCTGGATTTTTTTCATCTTGTAGAACATCAGTAGAAACAGTTTGGTAAATAAAGTTATTTATAATATAACACAGTAGTTTAAAGCAAACATCTCATAATAAATCGTATCTTTCTGCTGACTATGTGCTGAATTTACTGGAACTGCCTTTCATTGCAGTGTTTTAGTTAGTATAACCAGTATGTCAAAGATGATTTACCACAGGCTCAAAGTATTTGATCATTTTGTTTTAATTATTTTAACTCATTTGAAATTATTAGTACAATCATGTAACTTAAAGGTAAATTCTAGCTATCCTGTTATAACACATAATGTCCTCTTTGTATAATTTTTGTGAATTTATTTAAGATGTTTCTTTTATTATTTTTTATTCTATTCAACCCAACTGAAAAGATGAGATTTAGTTATTCATAACTTCCTTGTTTACAGGATGATACTTGGCAGGTTTAACCTCACTGAGTTAAAACTTGACTTCATTTTATTTCACGTGTATATTTTATCACCAGGATTGGTGCTGAGACCTTGTTTTGTTTTGGTTGAACCATAAATGACACAAGTCCTTCAAACTGGTGTCTGCGTCATGATCTGTGTCTCACTGTTGTTGGTCAGAGATGTGTCACCATGGATACGAATTACAGTTGTTTTAAAAAAAAAAAGAACCTGGTGGGTCTTTCTTTGTTTACATGAGATGAGACCGTGTTTAAGCGACCTCCCAGTCTCGTGTGAATAATTAATTCCCTCATGCTGGCTGGACGCAGCTCAGTGATACTGCAGGACATTATTATTGTGGTGGAACCACAACAACTTCAAATCTTACAATTATTAATAAGCTTCTTTCCTCGTGAGGCAGGTTACCTTGGACAGCTGACTCATAACAGAACCTTTAGGACTGATCTGAGAAGAGAAACTCATCTGCGATCAAAAGCTTGAAAGGGTTTTTGTTTGATCACTTCAGAACAATATGAGACCAACATCAAAGATTATTTTTTTCATGTTCCCAACATGCAACCAGTCCAAGTTATTTCTCACTATGGTATCCAACCCCCAAAGTAAACACACAATCCTATCACCTGCTCAGCTCCAGATTCATTTCCATGGTATTTCATTATCAACGTTATCTCTGCCTTCCAAACTCCTGCTGGCCTGCAGTCATCAAACAAGATTGTGTGAGGCAACCTGCTCCTGTAACATATCTAAGTCAAGAGGACAAGAGCTTATAAAGTGTATATTTGTTTGTAAAACACATTCTCTGTTTAGTTAAACTCATACACACTAGCAGCTCTGGCGCTCTTTGTGGACCGATGCAAGATTATATTTTGCCGCCTGCGGTCGTGACACAAGAAAGTGGGTGTCATCTTCAAACAATACCCTCAATCGCAGTAACGTCAAACTCTTTTTGAAAATAAATATAAACATTGACACGTTAGTGAATTCTATGAACCTAAATATGGTAACAATGGATCTCATAAACAATGAGTCTTATAGAAATGGAATGTGCAAACAAAACAACATAAAACTATAAGATCATGTCATGTTTTACTTAGAAACACTGCAGAAGATAAGATGGTAAAAGTGTCTATTGATCGCATGGAAAAAGGAACAATGTATTACTAATTATATGGTTAAAAACATGGTAACACCATGGAAACAAACCAGACTTCCTTTACAGTCCAGTTTCCGCTTACTTACTAAGTAAATATTAAGAACTCCAACAAGAACATGCCCAGTATTTAAAGAAGCCATTTCATACACATTTCAGGACTTTGTGGTTATTTCTTAAGTATTAACCAGTAATATGAAAGATTTTATATCTAAAAAACATCAGGAAACACTTATTAACAGACCTTTCAATCTGTCTGCGTTAAAATTCGGGTGGTTCCAGCTCCTTCCGTCAGGCTTCATCAGCAGCTCGTTCATATTCATTATTTGAATTTGCTGGACTCTGATTGGCTAACAAACTAGCCTATGAGAGCAAGTTATACTGTTTCCTGCCCCGCTGCGCATGGCAACATCAGACGTAGTCTCTTCCTGTTTGCTACGTCTTATGCTAACAGCTTTTAGCCACCAGCATGCTAGGCGTGGTTTCAACTGTGGGAGCTGATGAATACTAACGAACAAAGGAGTTGTGACGAAACAGATACAGGTCGTTCGGACTCGGGAGAACTCGGGTTTAATCGCCACCTGCGTAGTTTGAGAGATTAAAACTGAAAGAGAAGTTATTGACCTGTTTTCACACCCACTATGAAGGTAAGAACATCTGTGGAGCTAAAATATTCAACAGAAACCTCAGAAAAAACATTTTTAATGGAAGGACCTCTTTAAGATGTACCAGGATCCCAGAGGAAAATTGTTCCTGCAGATGTAGGGGGTTGTTACGGGTAAGTACAAGATAAACGCTTAAAAAACTACTCTGAAAGACATGTAAGAAAAGGTAATTTATTGGAAGGTACTATTTTAATTTCAGTTATTACAAATCTAAACTGGTCACAACCTAATTGAGTTGATGGGTAATAATGGAGGTTTTTCTTAGTAAATGCAGCAGTACTTCTTCTGTATTTACCTCCTTATTACATGTGGTATGTACCCCATACATGCTATAATTTTTCATATATGTATCAGGTAACTGCTGAGGAATTTCTGCTGTACGTTCTCTGTAATTACCTACTTAATACACGTGGTAATTACCAGTAACACACCAAGATTTACCATGTAAGTACCAGGTAATTTCTTAGTAATTAAGGGACTGTAAAAGGAAGCATTACCAAGATCTTCTTCCGTGACAAGATGACTCACTCACTCAAAAGCACAACAGTCTCTCACAGAACCTGACACAACTCTTTCCCCCATGTATTTAGTATTAATTTCTTACCTTTCTGGCAAAAATGACGCCGACTGCGGGTTTTTTCTCATACTGAGAGATTCTCTCAGCACTTTCCACTTTTATTTTTTTAATCAACGTTTATTCTTGTTCTTTGTCTCCCTTAATCTGACTTGAGTTTCGCCCTTTTTTTTTCTTGGTTGGAGTCTGGGCTAGAGTGTTGCAGTTGCTTGAAGCAGCTCTCTTCTTGTTCTTGGTAGAATATTCAAACGCTACCTTTAGCTCTGCAGCTTTTTGGTAGCGATGACCAACGCTATGCCTGAGCAAGGCTATATCTGGAAAGCATTGTGTCTGTTTGACTCCAACAATTTCTATTAATAACGAATAACGTGACTTATAGAGGCCACCACGGTGACCAGGACATTGCTGGAGCATGTATGAGGAAGAAATTGTACAGTTATATACATGTATTTGTTGTTAAACTTACTTAAAGTCCCTTTAAGGCTAAATAAAACAGAATACTCAAGCTGCTGCTATCAGATCATAAGGATCATAAATATATCAAAAGGCATCAAATGTCTTGAAAAAGCACTAAACTCTTCAAATATAACTCTTCAAAAGACTCAGGCACAAAGTAGCCAAAGTTTTTAAGGAATACAAAAAATAAAAGGCATGTAGACACAACCCAGGGTGTTTGGCCTTGTTTCAGTCTCAGTGGTGCTGTAGGAAATGATTTATTGAGTGTTACCCTGACTCAGCTCCAGAAACATTGTCATCTTTATGAACTTTGAAGGGATTTATATTCCCAGGTGCCAGTGACCAAAGTTCAGCTGCACCCACCAAAAAATCTAAACATTTGATTCTTTTTAGGTTTTGAAACCAGGTGGAGCTTCTGTCTTAGAGAGTGCAAACTACTGATGGGGCTCTGCTGACTGCTTTTATGTAAATTTCTGAAATTTGGTGGGTTTATAGAGCATATTACTTAAAAAAAAGCCCCTTGGAGGTATGACCAAACATATTTTTATACCTTCCAGTTTAACAAACTCCTTCTGGTTTTCACACATCAAACATGGTACTGCCTTAAAGTATGGGAGATTAAAAGTTATCAAATGATTTTATATAGCTTGAATGGTGTGGGAGGAGTTTAACCTGAAACAAGGACTTCTTTCAGTTCAAAGAAAAACTGTAATAGCTCACAGAAAGTGAAAGCATCTACATCAATATGGTTGTGGATGATTACATTCTTATGGTCAAACAAAAGGTATGTTTAGATTTTGGGATTGGTTTACTAACACCCATTGAGAACCATAAGTGTCGAGTTTCACTCTTTGAGTTCATTCTCTCGCCTGCCCAACAATTCAGACCAGATCTTTACAAAACCTCATAGGATGGATCATAATCTGGGCCTGGACAAATATGAGGTCAAAATGTTTAGGAGCATGACTAGCGTATCCTTGTGACCCTTTAATGTTTAGCCCCCATTGGTTCTTTTCTGGATCATGAAATTTGGTATACAGTGGGGCAAAAAAGTATTTAGTCAGCCACCAATTGTGTAAGTTCTCCCACTTAAAAAGATCAGAGAGGCCTGTAATTTTCATCATAGGTATACCTCAACTATGAGAGACAAAATGAGGAAAAAAAAATCCAGAAAATCACATTGTCTGATTTTTAAAGAATTTATTTGCAAATTATGGTGGAAAATAAGTATTTGGTCAATAACAAAAGTTAATCTCAATACTTTGTTATATAGCCTTTGTTGGCAATGACAGAGGTCAAACGTTTTCTGTAAGTCTTCACAAGGTTTTCACACACTGTTGCTGGTATTTTGGCCCATTCCTCCATGCAGATCTCCTCTAGAGCAGTGATGTTTTGGGGCTCACGCTGGGCAACACGGACTTTCAACTCCCTCCAGAGATTTTCTATGGGGTTGAGATCTGGAGACTGGCTAGGCCACTCCAGGACCTTGAAATGCTTCTTACGAAGCCACTCCTTCGTTGCCCAGGCGGTGTGTTTGGGATCATTGTCATGCTGAAAGACCCAGCCACGTCTCATTTTCAATGCCCTTGCTGATGGAAGGAGGTTTTCACTCAAAATCTTACGATACATGGCCCCATTCATTCTTTCCTTTACACGGATCAGTCGTCCTGGTCCCCTTGCAGAAAAACAGCCCCAAAGCATGATGTTTCCACCCCCATGCTTTACAGTAGGTATGGTGTTCTTTGGATCCAACTCAGCATTCTTTCCCCTCCAAACACAACAAGTTGAGTTTCTACCAAAAAGTTCTATTTTGGTTTCATCTGACCATATGATGTTCTCCCAATCCTCTTCTGGATCATCCAAATGCTCTCTAGCAAACCGCAGACGGGCCTGGATGTGTCCTGGCTTCAGCAGGGGGACACGTCTGGCACTGCAGGATTTGAGTCCCTGGCGGCGTAGTGTGTTACTGATGGTAGCCTTTGTTACTTTGGTCCCAGCTCTCTGCAGGTCATTCACTAGGTCCCTCCGTGTGGTTCTGGGATTTTTGCTCACCGTTCTTGTGATCATTTTGACCCCACGGGGTGAGATCTTGCGTGGAGCCCCAGATCGAGGGAGATTATCAGTTGTCTTGTATGTCTTCCATTTTCTAATAATTGCTCCCACAGTTGATTTCTTCACACCAAGCTGCTTACCTATTGCAGATTCAGTCTTCCCAGCCTGGTGAAGGTCTACAATTTTGTTTCTGGTGTCCTTTGACAGCTCTTTGGTCTTGGCCATAGTGGAGTTTGGAGCGTGACTGTTCGAGGTTGTGGACAGGTGTCTTTTATACTGATAATGAGTTCACACAGGTGCCATTAATACAGGTAACGAGTGGAGGACCGAGGAGCCTCTTAAAGAAGTTACAGGTCTGTGAAAGCCAGAAATCTTACTTGTTTGTAGGTGACCAAATACTTATTTTCCACCATAATTTGCAAATAAATTCTTTAAAAATCAGACAATGTGATTTTCTGGATTTTTTTTCCTCATTTTGTCTCTCATAGTTGAGGTATACCTATGATGAAAATTACAGGCCTCTCTGATCTTTTTAAGTGGGAGAACTTACACAATTGGTGGCTGACTAAATACTTTTTTGCCCCACTGTAGATATGGACTCTACATAAAAGCCTCTTGGACTGGTGTTCTACACCTTACTACAGGTTGGAACTAGAAAAGCACTCGGAGAGCGCAGACCTCCGCCAAGCAGCACTTGGACATATTGTAGAAAGTACTATGTTCATATCCTAAAAAATTCCTGGATCCAAAATCTAATCGATTGTTCCTTGGGTCATGTTAGACCTTTCCTGAAAATTTTATCAAAATTCCTCCATTAGTTTTTGAGTTATCCTGCTAACAGAGACAGACCCAATGAAAACATTACCTCCTTGGCGGAGGTCATAAATGCTAATTTGGACATATCATACAGGTTGTATTTGAACAAGTTCCTGAAAAAGATTCTTGGTCAGTACATTTTTTAGGCAAAAGGGTTAAAATTAATCAAACAATTGTATACATATTTAATAGTTTGGGCATTCTTGCCCTCAAACTTTACTTCAAGTAAAAAAAACAAAAACAAACTCATATAACTTCCTCATAATTCTATTTGTTGATATTTTGTAATAACTTTAGCCCCACCCACTGAGAACTGGAGCTGTCATGTTTTCATCTTCTTCTCTGGCTTGCATCACTGTATCAACTTCACTGGGTCAGATAACATTCAACAAGTTGGTCTTACATGGTAGAAAAAACTGTGACTCAGCGGTGAGAGGCGTGGTCAAGGCAGCATGTTGAATTTTAGATCTCACAAGCTACATTTACATGGGCACATTTAATCGGAATAAACGCCCAATCGGAACAAAAAGACGTCATGTAAACATGTCAATCAGAATGTTTTGATCCGATGCAGCCTGATCCGAAAAAAATTTACTTCCGATCGAGAGGGGTGGTTTTGTCCGATCTTCATTCGGATAGACGTGCATGTACACACCCGTTCGGAAAGAAAGGGTGAAAAGAGCCCACTGCGCATGCGTACAACTTCTGCGTGACGTCTTTCCACTTTCGCAGACTCAAGTAGAAAACATAGCGGGAAGTAAACAGAAGTGGTCTGCTGGTGCAGTCATCCTGTCATCCTGCTCTCCTCTCCTGTGGCGGAGGAGCAGTAGCAATATGTATTCAGCCACTAGCTTGGTTAATGCGACCAGTAAAAACCCAAACATAAAGGTAATCACCCGCAGAAGGTCCATATTGGGGATAACGTGAGTCAGATTGAGCACACGATGGGGCGGGAAAGACGTGCAGAAAGGACGGAGTTTGTTTACTTTTTTTTCTTCCCCCGGAAAGACAACTCGCTGTGCGCATGCTCAACTCATTTAACCTGATCGAGTGCTTGGTGCATGTGTACTCATGGCATGATCAGATCATTTCAGTTAGTGTCCATGTAAACAGGGATTTGGGAATTCCGATTGACCAAGATTTTAATCAGATTGGGGAAATTTGGCGCATGTAAACGTAGCTACTGTGACTCTTATGGTGTGTTCACACCGGCCCAACGGTCAACGTCAGAATCGTCAAGTTTACATGTAAAGTCTATGGTGGAGTCCATCTGACTAGCGTCAGAGTCTCTGCGTCGCTTTGTGAGCGTTAGCAGCGTCAACTTTTCAAGCTTTTCAGGCATTGACGCTTGAAACGCTTGAAATAAAGTCAAGCCACTCTCTCTATATGATCCGCCATAGCTCCGAACACCCGATAACAAAGGAAGCCCCGCCTACGCGCTCTTTTTAACGGTCAAGCGTTACAAGCTTCAACTTTCAAGCGTCAAACTTGAAGCGTTATGAACGTTGCTTGACGCTGACAAAGCAGCCGGTGTGAACGCACCATTACTCTTTCCTTATTCATTACTGTCAACTCGTCTTGATCAGATCAGATCCCCTTTCCTTACCTCTTCCAACCCTTACTGTCAGCCCCAAACCCATGCTTTCATTCAGTTTAATTCATATTTATTTATACATAGCCAGTTCATAACATAAGTAATTTCAAGGCACATTAGAGAAACATCAAGTCAGCTAGCTAAAAATAAAACATTTCTTATCCAAAGAACCAGCCGATTAGGTTGAATCATCAATTCAACACAATCCTTCATCCTGAGCAGCACGACTGGTGAAGGAAAGAACAACTCTCTTTTAACAGGAACAACAATCAGAAGAACCAGAACCAGGATAAGCAGCCTTCTATCTCAACCCACAAAAAAGCCTCCTGGACCCATGTACGAAACGTCACAGGAAGTCAGACATTTTGGAATAACTGTATTTTTCTGGTCCTTTTAAACCTGTCGTACTTGAACAAAATACTCACAGATGTGATCATGAATTGCTCAGTTGAATGCTTTCAGTTATGTTTCTGTAATTTGGGGCATACATTTAACGACTATAGCTACTCTAGGACTGACTGTCCACATGCTACAGAAATGAATAGCACCTGTGACAAATCTTCAAACTGCTCTCACCTTTGAATACTTTAACCTATCTCTTTTCAATTTAGTACATGTTTTTGACTACTCAGGTACCACATCACTGATTTTGGACCCACCTTTTACATTATAGGTGTGAATAATGCTCGCTAGGAGTGTTACAACAGCTCTAACCTTTGAATGCCTTGCCCTTATCTTTCTGGAATTTTGGCACGTCCCTTGAATATGCCAAGTCATACACAGCAACTCTTTGACAAAATATTCTACAGGAATTTTTTGTCAGCTTCTTTGAGCAGCGGTTACTGGTGTTTTGGTTTCTGTGTTAGCTGCACAGGATGGGGCACCACAATTTGTTCCCTGTGCACACACTGAAACAAACTGAGGTTGCAACAAGCCTTTGTAAAACAGACACTCAGTAGGACTTGTAAAGCTCACATTACTAAAGCATCCCATCTTCCTTCTGCATCTTATAAAGATTTGTTTAATCTCACTATTTGCAACTCAAAATCTCTCATCTGCATGTGTCTGCATGACAGTGCGCACATGGAAAGAGATATGACTCATTTAAACGGTGCATACTGTACCAAGCAACCTTGGCAACTTTTTGCATTGCTTCAAATATTTTCATAGATCATCAGTAAGTGAAAACAAATCTCCCTTTAGATGATGAGTACTTACTGACAGCTTTGTGATGTCATGGAAACCAGTAATAGCAATAAAATTACATAAATACAGAGCTGCCTGCCTGCTGCCCAGGAAGTATCTTATTCATAACGCTCATGCTTTTAGATACGGATAAGAAAAACAATGTGTTACGTGCCCCATTATCACCTGGTGACAAATAAACTACAGTTTTATGATTTTTACAGGATTATTTGGCCTCATGGATGTCATGGTCACAATATTCCCTTGAACAAGGAACGTGTTTTCTGTCAAGGATATGAGCTTGAAAAAAAAAATTTCACTCTGAGAGGTTTGATTCTGCATATAAACAGTGCCCTCTGCAGAATATTTAGTAGAGGTACAGCAGGTCAGTTGGCTTTTAGGTTGCTTTTTCTCTCACAATGAGAATCACATTTTAGCATCAGTCAGACTTGTTTGAAACACCTGTTCCTGGTTCAGAATTCTGCAGCCAGACCCTCAACTTGAACTAAAAAGAGAGACATTTTCACTCGTGTTTAGTGTCTCTTCACTTTACTTCCAGTTTAATATAGAATTGCCCATTTTGTTTTAAGGCTTGTACATGAATATTTACCTGAATTTCATTGTCCATATTCCAGTTTTTGGCATTTTAGATTATCTGAACAGATCTTCAGGTGTTCCCCCTTCTAGATTTGTTTATGGGGAGATTATGGCTTGTTGTGGCCCCAAAACTATATGGCATTATGTTCTTATTGTTCTCCCTCTTCTGAAGCTTTTAAAAGCAGGTAAAGAAACATTCTCTCTTTTTTGGAGAGGCTTTTAGTTTTATCTAAAGGTTGTTTAGCACTTAAAAAAATACTAGTTATTTATTTATGTTACCATTTTAATGTGATTTAATTTTCCTATTTTTTTATCACCTTTTGAAATTTATTTTTTTTAATATGCTTCATAAATACAGTTAACTTAATTGGATAAATTTGTGAATAATAACAAATTTCTACAACTGATTCTTTGATTTTTACTGAAGTTTCAGGAAATTTCTTAAAAAAATACACATTCCTCATGCAGATATGACAAAAATATTTACAAAATCTGTAATTAGGCTCAGTAACATCAAACATTATATTCTGTAAAATACCACAACTGCTACACACAATGAAACAGGAAGTCAGGAAATATCTGTTCCTGTCTTGCTGTGAAACTTTAACTGTGGTTACTTTGACACAATATGATGAGACACACACACACACACACACACTGTTAGAAAGGAAACACACATTTCTAATGGATCGGATGATGTGGGGTTGTAAATGTAGATAGCGAGTTCCAGAGCGGCAGTCTGGAGACTGTTTCCGTGTCCCTGCTGTTCCATTCCTGCATATAAACAAACATAGAAGCAGCCAATTAAAGATCTAAGTGTGATGTCACATCCTGTGGCAGAGGTTATATCCTACTGCTTTCACTGCTAAATACATTTTCCTGTTTTCTGAAACAAACTCACCAACAGTTTGATTTGTGTCACAAAACAAAAAGATACTGAATCCATATCATTTCTGTTCAGTTCTTCAAAATTTCTCCTTCTTTCAACAAGCGTCATCTATAGAAATTATTTCTTCAAATTTTGTCAACAAACAGATTTTGTACTACAGGTACAAAATAAACAAATGGTAAATGTCCTGTATTTGTATAGCGTTTTTCTAGTCATTCAGACCACTCAAAGCACTTTCACACTACAAGTTTTACATTTACCCATTCACACAACCCACTATGTTGATCAAGGGGAAGAGGGTAGGGGCTAACGCTCATACAACCTGATGTGCAAATCGGGGGGCAACGTGGGGTTCAGTGTCTTGTCCAAGGACCCTTTGACATGTGGCGGTGGAAGCCGGGATCGATCCCCAACCTTTTTGATTGGGAGACATCAGCTCTAACCACTGAGCCACAACCGCCCCAACAAACAAACAAAGTGTAAAATCTCACAGCATCACACAGAATGACTGTATTGCAGATACAGAAAACTCCAACAGTGTCATTGAGAAAATCAGTTATATCACAAAATGGGAAACCATTCAACTGACAGTGATGATCGAGTACACAAACACATCAATCTGTAAATATTCACTACATTCCAATGCATTTCAGTGTTTTTAAAACACTGAGGAACCCTTCATGTCCTTCATTTTGAATGAGTGTTTTAATCTGAGTGGATACAGATTATCCCAAAATGTCTATTGTTCTTTTCAATTCTGGTAGGGTTCCAAAATTTGTAACCTTCCTTGTGTTTTTGTATCTTTCTGCTTGCACTTATCTTGCATACTGGTTGATGAATATGCTCTGTAAACACCTATCCAGGTGTAGCCCCGCCTATCGTCTGATGACCATTGGAGATAGACACCAGCTGCCAATAAGCAGGTACTGATAATGACAGACTGACTTAATAATTGTCACTCCATGAGCTACAGATTACTTCCACTATAAAGGTCAGTACTGTCACAAAACCGTTCTGAGATAAGAAGAAAACATTAAGATCAAAAATACAATAAGTGGCTGTGCAATAACAGAAGATAAACTATGGCTGTAAGACATTTATGTAAGACTTATTGCTTTCTCTGTAAAGTCTCTTCCAGAGCAGCGTGTGTGTGTGAGTGTAAAAAAGCTTACAAAGATTCTTCAGCCTTAAGAGAGCTTTTAATCAAGCTAATTAATTAATGAGATTACAACTAATGAGAGGCACACTTTGACACTACGGTACTAATGAAAAACCGTATGTGTGCAGGTAGGAGTTGACAGTAAGTTTTGGAGGGGGTCTTCTTTTGATTAGTAATGACGTGTGTGTTTACAGCTAAGAGGAAGTTTACTGTTGTTTGTAAAAGTGAATCAACAGAAGAAACACGGACGTCCATATAAAACCTGCTGAAAGAAGCAGAACGCATGAGAACTGGTGGAGCCCAACATTTTATCTGCAAAACAATCATCATTCTTCTACTTTTCTATTTAAAGCTTTGTAAAGCATTTTTAATAAATATTAAAGTAGCACTGCCACTGAGTGTTTTTTGCAAACCAGAAGCTAAGTGAAGCCATATTATTGGATTAAAATAAACAAATTAGGGTTTATTTTAATTAGGGCCGGGACTCGATTAAAAATGTTAATCTAATTAATTAGAGGCTTTGTAATTAATTAATCAAAATTAATCGCATTTTAATAATATAAATAAATATGAATATTTGACCAGAGAACAGTGAGAATTGTTTTCAAACGGATTTTTAGTATACCATTGAATCATGACTGAATACACATAAGCTTAAGCAACAAAATATTGTTTATTTTTGTTCAACCAAGTCCAACAGACCAGTGCATTAAGTGTAGAAAATGTCTACACTTGTACTCGGAGTCGGGCTAACGTCCATGCTAGCTGCTATATGTTTAACATTGAGGTGATACTTCAGGCCCGATGTGCTGCGGTGATGTGCAAATTCCTTGCTGCATAGCTTCCACACATGCTCTTATCCACGCTTCCATCCAGTCATTTTTTATAACAAAACTTCCCATCCACGGGGGCCAATCAAAGCGGTCGCTTCTTCATTCATGTTCACTGTGGTTTGTTGTTGTCTTAAATAATGAACGCTGGTAGGTGCTCCAGTATAATCAGTCCGCTGAAACTCATGAGAGATGTTCTGCGGTGCTTAAATAAGTGCGATTAAAATGCGTTAAAAAATTAACGCGTTATTTTTTGTAATTAATTAATCTTAATAAAAGTCCCGGCCCTAATTTTAATACAATACAGCTCAAATTTTTGCAAATAGTTTCTGGACAAAATACTGAGCTGCAGAAATGTCATTTAAGTAGGGGGCAGCCATGGCTCAGGTAGTACAGTGGGTCACCCAGCAATCGGAGGGTCACCGGCTCAAATCCCCGCTCCACTTGGAAAAACATCACTAGGCCATTTCATCCTTGGGCAAGATACTTCACCCACTTTGCCTGTTTCTGATTGTCAGAGAGCCCGGTGGAGCCTGGCATCCTCTATCAGAGTGTGTGTCCCAGGCTACAACATGTGTGTAGCTTATAACCACCAAACGTATGAATGTGTGTGTGAATGATAGACTGTAGTGTGAAGCGCTTTGGGATTCATTATGTCTTTACATGGGCTCTTCAAACTGAAGCAGAAATGAAACGTGCCCAGATGTGGTTGTTAAGTAAAGACAAGTTAACAGTCTTTTTGCTCTTGAATGACCAAAACTGTCAGGTGTGAATAAAGAATAGAATAGAATAGAATAGAATAGAATAGAATAGAATAGAATATAGAAAACATGCCCAGTTCAAACTATGTCTATTTACTAAGTATACATGTCAGTTTTGTTTACATCATCTTCCATTAGGTTTCATTCCAGTTAGCTACAGCTTGATGTTTCGATGCAGCCATTTGTAACTCTGCAAACCATTGATAAGGTTCACGCCAAATAACTTCTCATTAAATGTTTCAAAAAGCAAACCAGTGTTTTCCTGAGAAACAAATATTTTACTACTTTATCATACTTTAAGAGGTTATAGAAGCTGTATAAAGTGTTTGTGAATATTTACCTCCAAAGTTACACTTGTATGTCTGAGAGCAAGGTCTGAAAAAAAAAAAGAAAAGAAAACAAACTAATAAATAAACACAAATAATAATTGCTTTAAATTGCAACACAAGATATTGTTCAGTGTGTATCACTTGGAAATTTAAAAATAGAAAAATAAGAATTAACAGAAACTGACAAACAAAAAAGAGGAAATGAGATTCTGGTGAAACAATCTCACCCATAACGTGGTCATGTGCATGATGCTGAGTCCAGAACTGAGTTTCCTGCCTTCAAAATTACAAAACAGCAACACGTAATGAGTTAATAAATGATACACCAACAACATATTAGTCCTGTTTAGGATTTAGCACTAAAAACACATTACCTTTCCTTCTTTTCTTCAGCTGCTGCTTTTACTTTGAAGAAGTGAAAATGGGAGGAGTGAGAATAAGTTTCATAGGAACAGACAACCACGTTATGTGGGAAATCGTAATAATTTTCATGTGAAATACCTTTTCTATGTACCACAAAACCCAGAAAAACCAGCGCACATAGGGACAGTACAGACGCAGTAACAGAGCCCAGTACAAGAAGCCAGTCCACACCTGACACACAATACAAGAAAAACAGATAGATAATAAACACATATTGTGTTTTTATTGTCTATAACTTTAGTGACAAACACCACAATTGTACCACAAATATATGTGATATTTTTACTTTGATTGAAAACATATTCAAATCATTTTGATGCCATTTGTTCCCTTAAATATTACATATAATTTAAGACTGACCTACCTGCTGATGCTGGAGGAGAAGTTCCTGCAAGTTACAAGAAAAAATGTTTAAACTTACATTAAGGCCAAATCATTGACATGTCATTGTTATTGTTTTACCTCTAGTTACAGCCAGAGAGACGCTTCGATCAGAGTTCCTCCAGGTCTTCTCCAACAGGACGCTGTACTGGCACTGGTAAAAAGCTAGCGGCGTGTCCTGAACAGGCACTGAGAATGCAACTTGGTGTTGGATGGCATTTGCATGGTGAGTAGCAATAGGAAGTTGTGTATCTGTCAGGTAGAGTGAGAACACAGCACCGGGGTATGCAGGAGACCCTGTGCAGAGTAAATGCCACACATCTGTCTGCTGCTGGAGGATGAGGGAGGGTACTGGAAGCATGTCTGAAAGTGCAAACAGTGAAACATGAGCCAAAATTACTCTGAATTACTCTGGTGGGTGCAGTGGAAGCAGCGCATGTTCCCTTGCTTTACAACTCCACTGGAGGACTCTGGTACAGTTCAAATCGGTTGTAAAACAAGAAAATAGGCTCAACGTTATTCATAACCATTGAAATTTGCCACCGTACATGGAAAAATTAAAGGTTCTATAGCATTTTAAATGGTTTATGCATTTTAACAACATCCTAATTACCGAAATTAACTGGGGACATAATTTTTCATCAACTCCACTGGTAGAAATCCATCTTGCAGTGCAAGTCTAGGAAAATCTCAAAACAGACATTTCAATGGAAACTGCTAACCGCTGGATTCCACAGGAGGACCAAGGAGGACACCACTTCACCAAATAAGACACACAACAGTCAGCTCGGCCTTTACAAACACTCATCTGGACAAAGAAGACGACTTTTTGGTCAGATGAAACAAAAATGTTACTGCTTGTAACTGTTTGGTCACAATGATGTAGCCTTCATTAAGAACAGTGATGGGGACATGATGGTTTGGTTTTTCTGTCAATGGGCCAGACAAGATAATCAAAGTAAATAATACATGGAAAAAAAAACTAACATCAAGATTCTCAACAACAACATCAGCCAATCTGCAGAGAAACTTGAGCCAGAATAGATATTCTAGAATGACAATGACCCCGAAAAACAAAGCAAAAGAAGTGAAGAACCAGTCAGGTGGCAAAAATATCAATGTTTTGGAGCAAGACAGTTTGTGGTGGGAGCTAAAGATTAGAGTGACAGCATGGAGGGGATCTAGTAAACCCTTTAAAACTGCTTATTAGGAAGGATATGAATTATTTTACACACAGTGGCACCCCTTGTATATTATCATATTACAATCTGAAAAATACTTCTCGGTTAAATGGCAATAATTTCAAGCCAAATTTCGCTGGGAGTTTGAAAAATTTTGAGGCACAACTGTAAAACACTGAAACACTTCATCTTCCAAAATTCAAGCAAAATCTTTATGTTCTAACTTCCACCAGCGGAACCCAGATCATGATGCGTTTGATGTTCTGGGTGTACGTGTGCGTTAGTGGGTGTGTGGTTTCTATATGAAGTTCAGGATGTAACCACTGTCACACACACCCACAGAGCGGAGGACAATAAGAGACCACAGAGAGCACCTGCACACAGAAGTGTGTTTTGGGGGTTAGTAGAGCGGATGGGAGTGTTTATTATTTCTCACCACATGTCACTTCTGGTTGTTGATTTAAATCAACTGTGCAAATATTTATTTGTGAATAAAATCAAAACAGCAAACTTGATACTCTCATCAGGTTGTTTCATGCATTAAAATAGCAGCAGCCAGACAAACATCCATCTGTTTCTCAATCTAAAATATGAAATCAGGCTTTTGTTTTGCTTTTCTTTGCTTTCCGCATCGAGTGTTAACAAGTAATCCAATATTAAAAACACACAAACCTCTTTGGTGTTCCAGTTTTAAATAGGGACTGAACGCACTGTAATGTCCTGCCTGACTTTTGTAGATGCAGCAAAAAAGTTCCTGCTGGCCTGAATCCCAGTCTGCCACAGTGACAGTGAAGTGGACCTGATCAGCAGCAGACTGAAGGTTTTGTGACTCCACCTCAGAGAAATAAAATAAAAATGAATCAAATACAGAAATCCAGTGAAGTCCAAGCTCTACACCAAAACCACAAAATCTAATTACTTTGTCAGTGTTACGGAACAAAGTAAACAGGACGCCAAGGTGACCCCCAGGCGCTTGGCAGACCAGGACCACTGAGTCCATCGATCTTGAATAGATGCTGAGGGTGGGTGTTGGAAGGGGGGGAGAGGAAGTGGAGGCTGAAAGTCTATCTACAGAAAAAAAATAAAGGTTACACACGATAATCAGACAGACAAAAAACTCCAACTATAATTTTTAGCTAAAATAGTGAATTTACCATCAGAGAAGGACAAAAATGACATCAGTTACACTTAAAAAGAATGTTTTGGATAATATTTGTTTGTCACTTACCCCAATACAAGGAAGTGAGTAGTATTCCATAAAACCAGAATGATCTACCACCAACAAACTGCATATTTGTTGCAAACAAAAGACTAGTCAGAGTAAAACAAGCTCCTCTAAACAAGTGCCTCATTCTGTCTCTCACTGCCTTCCTTTAGACATGTTTTCTTAATGCTTCTGACGTCCTCTTGAAGAGGGGAAGTCAAACCTGTAAGCACACTTCCTTTTAAGAGATCATTGGTCGGATGTGTGGTATGATGGGAATAAGTAGCTCTTCAAAAATAAATAATCTCTCCAGCACATTTACCACCGATATGGCAGCAGGATGTAATTCCCTTCCTACTAAATCAAATTTAAGATGTAAATATTTTTTTGTTTTCATGAAGAAAACAGAGTGGATTTAGATTTCTTCTTTATTTTCGTTTATTAAAGAGGCCCTTCCATTAAAAACGGTTTTTCTGTGGTTTCTGTTGAATATTTTAGCTCCACAGGTGTTCTTACCTTCATAGTGGGTGTGAAAACAGGTCAACAACTTCTCTTTCAGTTTTAATCTCTCAAACTACGCAGGTGGTGATAAAACCCGAGTCCGAACGGCCTGTATCTGTTTCATCACAACTCCTTTGTTCGTTAGAATTCATCAGCTCCTGCAGTTGAAACCACGCCTAGCATGCTGCTGGCTAAAAGCTGTAGCATAAGACGTTTCAAACAGGAAGAGACGACGTCTGATGTTGTCATACACAG
Source organism: Pachypanchax playfairii (assembly GCA_006937955.1). Taxonomy (NCBI): domain Eukaryota; kingdom Metazoa; phylum Chordata; class Actinopteri; order Cyprinodontiformes; family Aplocheilidae; genus Pachypanchax; species Pachypanchax playfairii. The sequence goes on along the minus strand of SSNP01000093.1, from coordinate 787,726 downwards.
AGGGGCAGGAAACAGTATTCTTTGCTCTCATAGGCTAGTTTGTTAGCCAATCAGAGTCCAGCAAATTTGAATAATGAATATGAACGAGCTGCTGACGAAGCAGCCTGACTGAAGGAGCTGGAACCACCCGAATTTTAACGCAGACAGATTGAAAGGTCTGTTAATCCGTGTTTCCTGACGTTTTTAAGATATAAAATGTTTCATATTACTGGTTAATACTTAAGAAATAACCACAAAGTCCTGAAATTAGTATGAAAAGGTCAAGTAAATTCCTGTCACCCTCCATCTGTCCACACAAAACCCACAACTTTTCCTCATGTTTGGTCATTTAACTCCTTTTCATTTGCGCTCAAAACCCCCCAAACTTTCAATTTCTCCATTTTGCGATCATATATTTGTCCCACTTTCTGTCACTGATCCCTTTTTCTTTTGTTGTCCCACTTCTACATAGCAAATGTTTTTAGAACAAAACAACTTGTTATAAATAGGATTGAATCTGTTTTTCAATAATCAAGAACAATTTAGTTTATTATTTTAAAGGTGCAATATGTGTTAACTAGACCTTGTGTAGAAAAAAAAACTCTCCGCTCTCAGCCACTCACCCCCTCCCCTTCCTGATTTTTCTACCAGGTTGCCAGTTCCAATGTTGATCCTCTTTTTGTTTTACTTGTATTTGTTCAGTTTTTGGGAAGGATGTCGTGGTTTTTTAGGTTTACTACAAGTTATCTTCTTTTACTTTCTGCTGCTGCTCGTTGTGGAATTACAGCTGCTTGTGTTGAAGGCTTGGCAGCCTATCATGTGATTCGTTATGGAACCAGGAAGTCTGGATGTGGAATAGTTATTGTAAACAACGATTCTGTCCCAGAACAGCATTTTAAAAATGACAAAAACTAGTGACCATCCAGCCGGCTGAGATCTAAATCTGTTACAATACAACTACATTTTCAATAACAATGGGACATTAGACTGTTGTGTGAGTATTTCACTGTACAATTCTTATATATTGTACCTTTAATTGTATTTATTATTAGTCATAGTATAAGAACAAACATATTTGGTAAATTGACACCAGTTTATTTGAACTAGCTGATACAGCTTGGCATCATCTGATGAAAAATGTATACTGTAGGTGACAATGACTCAAACAACTCACAGGGTGTGTGGAGGGTGAGTAGCTTTGTGTCACACATGATTTTTTCATTAAGCAAATGCTTTTTATATCTGCTCACAGTTTTTGTCTCCTGCTCTGCTGAAGTGTGTTTTTGCGATGCTGTTTTATTATTTATTCAGTGACAACTAGTTTTACAAGACTTAAGACTTTCTTCTCCTTTGTTTCCTCTTTGTATTTTACTTCTGAGGTGAGTGTGTTACTCTGTGTCCAGACAGTGGTGGTCTGAGATCCACAGCTTTCTCCTATTCCACATTATGTCAGGGTTGTGCGTTTTCAGTTTGGTTTTGTTATTTTTCACAATGATTTTTGCCAGGTTTTGCTGTGATTTTATTTTGAAGGTTTATTTTGTGTGTAATTTTGTTTCTTGTCAAGGGGTTTCATGATTATTGAATAGCTTACTTTACCCCCTCCTGTTCTGCTTGTGCTTATTATTTTCTCATTGTTCTCATTGTAATTTCTTCTTTAGAGAGTTTTGGTTTTAATTAGTGTTTTCCTCTTCTATGTTGTTTTTATGTGGGTTACTGTCTTTAGCCCTATTCGCACTGGATTAGTTTTATCTAGGGACCCCTAGCGATTGATGATAATTGTGGAGATAGTCTGTGTTATTAGTCCAGTGCGAATCGACCATGTCGGTGATTTGTAAAGTAAAAATTCCCCCGCAAATGACCTACTATATTTCGCCGAAGACCGAGGTCCTATGATAATAGTAGTCCCGCGCGAATAGGCATCTCTGTGATTTGGTCGGAAAAGCGCAGGATCAAACCCTTTATTCAGCAGTTTGTAGTATTTTGGACACATTTTGATTAACCTTTTTTGCGAATGGAGGCAGCATTGGAGTGTTTTGAAGAAGTTTTGGGTCCTAGGCCAGCAGCTGGACGCCATCAGCTGGTGGTCACTTATGGCAAGAGAAAGAAAACATGTAAAAGGAGCAATATCCGATACAAATGGTGGATAGCGTGCATCGCACTCTACGGTAAGAATATTTTTTCCTGTTTGTTTTTTACTGCTGAAAAGAAATATTTTCTTCTTTGCACCCGCCATGTTTAAACTCTTGTTGAGCAAACGGATGTTACGCACCACATAACATGTTGACGTCATGGATAACAGCAGACATGGAATCCACCTCCCTTCAGTGATCCCTGACTTAATGCTGCTATTAGAGACAAATGGGCAAGACTTCCACTGAGTCTCCTGTAAGCCAGTGTCTTCCTCTAGGGCCATGATGTTTTTACATGCAGCCTCTTGGTTGATCTGACCTCAATAGTCCCAACCTCTGTTCATGTGGCCTCCTGAGTGTCCTCCAGTGTGTCATTGCCTTCACATGTGACCTCTGAGTCAAGCTCCAGAGCCACCACGAGGGTCCCAGCAGTTCTTCATGCAGCCATCCAGCTGAACTCCTGAGGGCCAGTTGTTCCAACACTTCTTCTTGTGGCCTCTGGATACCTTCCCAAGTGATTCTGAGGCAAGAGCTGGCTGTCGAGAGTCTCCAGTTCAGCAGGTCAAGTCTTCAGTGTCAGCTGACCCACCAAATTCATTCAGTCCTACTATCCAGACCATACCCAGAGACTCCAGTTTGTTTTGAAAAATAAAAGTCTCGTGAACTTGCTCCTAGATTTGATGGTCTCTTACTTTGTTCACACCCAGACCGCCCTCAAGCTGGTCCTGGAGGTCAGTCCAGAGGCTGCACACAGAGAGGTTGAGACCCTCTAGGAAGCGCTGGCTCACAGGACACCCAGTGGAAGTATTATCCATTAATCTCCAAAGTAGAATTGTGACATATTTTTAAACTATAAATCACACACATTGTTTTTACCCTCCACCACTCGATGAAGTGTGTCTATATGCAGGCAGACAGCTCCAGGAGGAGAGAGAGGTCGATTCTTTCCTAGTTCATTGTTTTCTAAGATAAAACAAGATAAATCCTTATGAGCATAAATTTAGACATTTCAATTATTTTTGTAATTTATTGATTTTCAATTAGTTTTTATATCAAAACAATTTTAACAGCTCATTGTCGGTGAATTTAGTATTATCACTCATCCTTTTAAAGTGACAGTCTTATTAAAATACATTGTAAAACATAATCTTAATACGTGATACTCTAGCATCTAATGGGATAAAGAGCTTTGGCTATGCCTTTACCTCAACAGCTACAGCAGAAGTGAACTAAACAAAGAGTGAACTTTATGTCTTATGAAGATGTGGGGAAAGAGACAATGAATGTAATGTCTGTGAGTACACAGCAGGTACAGTTGGTCCATTGGAGCCACTTTCTTATGCCCCTTTCAGACAGGCCATGAAAAACGGGACTGTTCCGGACTTTGTTCATTTCGCTTTTGACCCTTAAAGCACCGTTTTGGAGTCTGTCCTCATAATCTCTTCTGGAACTTTTCTGGGTGAAGACTTAGTAACAAGAGCGCCGTTCTCCGATACGGTGTTTGCATTCAAAACAGTGGCATGTCTGAAAAGAGAACTCCGGTTAAAGACCCGATCGAATTGTTCGCAAATATTCCCAAACGTCTGTCTGAAAATGGCTTTAGATGCACCACCAGCTCCAACCCCACCCCCACTCCTTTTTATAGAAGTAAGAGGATATTTAAAATGGATGCAAGGACTTTAACATATCACTTGTAGATTACTTCATAAAATTATTCCTTCCTTATTTTCTAAAGAAATAGGGATAAACATACAAATCAATGAATACACTGGTATATGATAGGCTGTTATCAAATTAACATTAATAATTATTACAAACTCTTTTCAATCACCATCTCAAAGGGAAGTACTGATACAATAAATTACAAAAGCCCAGAAGAACATTTTAATACATTTTAGAAGCTCTAACAAAAAGAAATGTTTAAAAATTGGATTTGAATAGATCAGTGCCAGAAATCAGTCTGCACTTAATACAAAATGGATGTTCTTTCAGATTATTTTGACTTCACACATCCCCATGATTTACTGCCAGGGTAAATTAAAGTGTCCCTGATTAGGCAGTGATGTGATGTTCTTCAGCAGGAACACTGTGAAGTGCTCTGATTAGCTCCTGGGGGACGTGTTGTGCTGACCAAGCAGATGGTTTCATTGGTTGAACTGATTGTAGCTTCAGTCTTTGTGCAGGCAGATTTTCACACAGTATGAAGCAGCTGTACATTTTGTATTGATTGTGTGGTGAAGTTTAAAATTATTTGGTTCTTCTCTTCAAAACAGATTTTCAGACAATATTTCATTGGAATAATGATGCAACCCGAAGCAGATCAGACAGTTAAATTTACTTTACAGATTTAAAAGCTTTTTATGTTTGTCAGATTAAAACAGCTGATCAGTTGCTAGTGTCTCTGCACAGGTTACTGTTTCATGAATTTGATGTGTTTTGGAAAAAAAAACAATGAAAATCTAACTTATTGAACATTTAGTGTCATTTGGTGATTCCCTCCAAATTACACACGAAAAAAGCTCAAGTAAAACAAGAGCTGTCATTTTATTAACTGAAGACAAGTTAAAAGTCAGGCTTCTTTCTCTTTGCTTGTCTTGTTATCCGTCCGTCCCTCCCTCCCTCCCTCCCTCCCTCCATCCATCCATCCATCCATCCATCCATCCATCCATCCATCCATCCATCCATCCATCCATCCATTTTCTAAACCTGCTTCTTCCTGTTCAGGGTCGCAGGGAGCTGGTGTCTATCTCCAGCGGTCAATGGGTGAGAGGCAGGGGACACCTGGACAGGTCACCAGTCCATCACAAGGCCACACCTAGACTTTCATGGTGGTAAAATGCTGCTAATGTACCTCATGTGTGTTCTATGTGTTCTATGTCCAACACTGTCTAATACCTGTCTGCCTGTACAGGTAAAAAGTGAGTCGGAACCAAATTCCTTGTATCTGTAACATACTTTGTCAAATAAATCTGATTCTGAAAGACGTAGTAGTGGACTTCCTTTGTCCACTTCCCACTCTGATGAGCACTTCATTGTGAACGATGGAACCAGATGATGAATGTTAACGTACTCAATTCCAGGAAGCTGAGAAGAACCAAGTGTCACATTATTAGACCATTCAGAACCATTTACATCTTCACTCACCGGCCACTTTATTAGGTACACCATGCTAGTAATGGGTTGGACCCCTTTTGCCTTCAGAACTGCCTCAATTCTTCGTGGCATAGATTCAACAAGGTGCTGGAAGCATTCCTCAGAGAGTTTGGTCCATATTGACATGATGGCATCACACAGTTGGCGCAGATTTGTCGGCTGCACATCCATGATGCGAATCTCCCGTTCCACCACATCCCAAAGATGCTCTATTGGATTGAGATCTGGTGACTGTGGAGGCCATTTGAGTACAGTGAACTCATTGTCATGTTCAAGAAACCAGTCCGAGATGATTCCAGCTTTATGACATGGCGCATTATCCTGCTGAAAGTAGCCATCAGACGTTGGGTACATTGTGGTCATAAAGGGATGGACATGGTCAGCAACAATACTCAGGTAGGCTGTGGCGTTGTAACGATGCTCAATTGGTACCAAGGGGCCCAAAGAGTGCCAAGAAAATATTCCCCACACCATTACACCACCACCACCAGCCTGAACCGTTGATACAAGGCAGGATGGATCCATGCTTTCATGTTGTTGATGCCAAATTCTGACCCTACCATCCGAATGTTGCAGCAGAAATCGAGACTCATCAGACCAGGCAACGTTTTTCCAATCTTCTATTGTCCAATTTCGATGAGCTTGTGCAAATTGTAGCCTCAGTTTCCTGTTCTTAGCTGAAAGGAGTGGCACCCGGCGTGGTCTTCTGCTGCGGTAGCCCATCTGCCTCAAAGTTCGACGTACTGTGCGTTCAGAGATGCTCTTCTGCCTACCTTGGTTGTAACGAGTGGTTATTTGAGTCACTGTTGCCTTTCTATCAGCTCGAACCAGTCTGGCCATTCTCCTCTGACCTCTGGCATCAACAAGGCATTTCCGCCCACAGAACTGCCGCTCACTGGATATTTTTTCTTTTTCGGACCATTCTCTGTAAACCCTAGAGATGGTTGTGCATGAAAATCCCAGTAGATCAGCAGTTTCTGAAATACTCAGACCAGCTATTCTGGCACCAACAACCATGCCACGTTCAAAGTCACTCAAATCACCTTTCTTCCCCATACTGATGCTCGGTTTGAACTGCAGGAGATTGTCTTGACCATGTGTACATGCCTAAATGCACTGAGTTGCCGCCATGTGATTGGCTGATTAGAAATTAAGTGTTAACGAGCAGTTGGACAGGTGTACCTAATAAAGTGGCCGGTGAGTGTATATGGTCAGTGCACTATGAGGTCTGTAGGGGTACCTGGACAGGTTCACCAGTCCATCACAGGGCCACACCTAGGGACAATTTAACCTCTTGCATGTTTTTGGATTGTGGGAGGAAACCGAAGTCCCTGGAGAAAACCTATGCATGCACGGGGAAAACATGCTAACTCCATGCAGAAAGACCCCAACCCAGATTCTAACCCAGGACCTTCTTGCTGCAAGGCAACAGCACTACTAACTGCTCCACCGTGCAGCTGGGTCTAACTCATTATGACAAGTGCAAAGTCACATTTAAGTAGTTTATCTACATCACAAGAACTGCTGGCTCATTTCCAAAACTGTCCCTTTGTTCTGTGGTTCTTGATGTTGAAAGTAGTAGATTTTCACAAGAAAAAAAATTCTATACATACAGTCTTTGATCACTAATTAGCCACTAATTATGGCAAACGCTACCACCCAACTGTATCTCTTAAATCTGTTTACTCAAATCTATTTCCATTTCCATATCTCTATACTCTTCATCTATTTCCTAGTACTTATGTTGTATTTCTGGAGTAATGTGCAGTAAGTAAAATAGCAAAAGTGAGCTGGAGCCAAATTCCTTGTGTGTGACATAACTGATCAAATGATAAGCTTGAATATAAAACTATATCTACTTGAATATACATGTATACAATACATAAATAAAAATTCCCATTCTGTTTATTTCCATAGAAACCCTGTCATGTTGATAAAGTTTACTGAATTTTACAGACAAAAACACACTTATGACAATAGTCACGCAGTTACTATATGTTCACTTGATTACAGTGTGTTAATCAGCAGTTGCTTATTACCATCAGCTTTCTGATTTGTATGTTCAAAAGACCAGCTAAATGAAAATTATTTATTTATTTGTTTGTTTGTTTGTTTATTTATTTATTTATTTATTTATTTATTTATTTATTTATTTATTTATTTATTTATTTATTTATTTGTTTGTTTGTTTGTTTGTTTGTTTGTTTGTTTGTTTGTTTGTTTGTTTATTTATTTATTATTTTAACATGCATAGTCAAACATTCTGCAGAGGTAGTAGACTCACTTGATGTAACTTTTACTTCACTGTGTTTTCCACTTGGTGGTGGTGGTGTTCCACTGCAGAAGCTAAACAACTACAGATAACAACTGAGCAGGAGAAACACAAAAACATGTTTAAAAGAAGTCTGTGCAAAATTTGAAACTACTCAAGTTACAGGATTTGAAGATGGAGAATGTAAAAAAGCAGAATAGACTAAATCTTTAAAGAGGCCATTTCATACAAATTTCAGGACTTTGGGGTTATTTTTTCAGTATTAAGTAATATGAAACAATTTATATCTAAAAAACGTCAGGAAACACTGATTAACAGACATTTCAATCTGTCTGCGTTAAAATTCGGGTGGTTCCGGCTCCTTCCGTCAGGCTGCTTCGGCAGCAGCTCGTTCATATTCATTATTCAAATTTGCTGGACTCTGATTGGCTAACAAACTAGCCTATGAGAGCAAGGTATACTGTTTCCTGCCCCGCTGCGCATGGCAACGTCAGACGTCGTGTCTTCCTGTTTGCTACGTCTTATGCTAACAGCTTTTAGCCAGCAGCATGCTAGGTGTGGTTTCAACTGTGGGAGCTGATGAATACTAATGAACAAAGGAGTTGTGACGAAACAGATACAGGCCGTTCGGACTCGGAAGAAACTGAATATTCAACAGAAACCTCAGAAAAACTGTTTTTAATGGAATGGCCTCTTTAATGTTTCATATGTTTAGTTGTGTTTAGATATACAGGTACCTGTACTGGAACATTCATCTTCTACATAAAGATGAGTGGCTGTAGTGTGAGATTGGAAACAGTATTATTTTGTTGTTTTCTTTATGATAGTGGAGCTGAATTTATCTTTAGTAATAAGATCTTTTTGCCTCGAGAGTGTTTGAAGGGTGCAATAGATTGTCACTCAAATTTCTTAATATTGTCACCAATACATTTGTCTGACTTTCTATATTTTAGATATTGTAGATACAGTAAATAGCTTCCTTGCATTAGAATTTTGACTAGTAAATGTGCACCTCCTTAATTCTTTTATAAATATAACAGGTGTGAAATTATTGCAGTTTGCATCTTTTTGATTGTTACTTTCCAGAATTATTGTAGAAATGTCATCAGTGTTTGTCCAATCAATTTGTTTCAGAGGGTTTAGAGAAGTTCTTTTTATTGTCACCTGGTGTAGTATGATGTTTCATTATATAAATGGAGAAGTGCTCTTTAAAAATTTACACCGTCTGAAACGTAATACAGCTGCTGCCTGACTTGATAGGCAGTACAAAGACACTTCCTGTTTTTTGAGAGCTCTATTTATTTTTCTTACTTCCTTCTCAAACCCATATTTGTGATTATTTCCAGAAATGATGTTGGCGTCCAGGACAACGAGATTAATTTAAGCTGCTTTGTGTGACATTACATTGTTCTGTGACAGGTAGGTGGTGTTTGCTGCTGCAGGTATTATTAAGGCATGATTTAAGTTTTAGAATTGTTATTTATTTATACATATTTTGAAGTTTTTTTGGTTGTTTTTTGCATTGTGAAGATATTCAGGTGAGACTTCCTTCCAGTCTCTTTGCTATAGGATCACCAGTCGTTCCTATATGTGTGTTGAACAAGTAATTGATTTAACATTTTAGATATTTACATTGAGAACGGATCAAGTTTTAGTGTAGTTTGAAATGATTGCAGCTCTCTAGAGCTGAGAACAACCAGCCAGGTCTGCAGACAACTGATGTCATTTGAGCTTGAATAGATCTGAGCAGCAGAGAAGTTTGTTAACACAAGATGAGGGTCTGGTGTTTCTACGGGAATACTGTGCACTTATGTAAAAAATAGTCTTTTCAACTTGTTCTTATGTTTTATTAATTTCTTCCCCTGAAGCAAAATGCTCTGAACCACAGCATGAAACAGCAGCTGCAGCATTCAGACTGAATATGTGTTAAAAGTGTTGCTGTTCAAAGGGAAAAGTAGAGCAGAGTCTGTAGGTACTTCCTATGATGCTTCTGTTGAAACTGAATTACTTTTGACTACAGTATCTTTTTTTTTTATTTCTCATTTATATTTTCTATCAATAAACTTTTTTAACATCTCATGAATTTACTGTAGGTATTCCGTTAGCTTCTCCTCATTTTCACATCCATCAAGTTTTTTTTCTTTTGCTGGATGAAAATGTGTTTCATTTTTTTAAAGATATAATTTATGCTAAGCAGCAGCTCAGCAATGTGAGCACTAACAGGTCTGTTATGGATTGTTAGATGCAAACTAATTGATTTGATGAAATTGGAGGGATTCTTTGTCTATTGTTGTTTTTTTGGTTTTGGTTACCATGTTTCCTGCAGTTGATTGGGACTCATAGGTTCCACCTGGGAGGAGGAGCACACCTGCAGTTGGAATCAGTGGGAGGGCTTTATAAGGCAGAGCTGAATCTTTCTCAGATGGCTTTTTGGGAAGTTTGCAAAGCACATGTCAGTAGTGTTTTGAGACTTTGGAGATCAGATTGTCAATTTATTGTTGGCTTTCTGTGAGTTTAAGACTTGGTCCGTTTACAGTTTGCACAAACAGATACACCTTTGTTTTCCTCATATCTCCACCTTTGGTTTATTGTTTCCTTCACATTAATATTATTCCGTCTATCCTTTGATAGAATCAGTGGGTAGTAGTGTGGATTTTGTTCTCATTACTACCTTTTAGAAACCATTTGTCCACTTTGGTTCTAGAGTTTGGGTGTGGTTGTGGGCTGTTTTGTTAGTTTTCCGATTATACGACAACAAGCCTGAGTTACACGAGGGTTTTGCTTATGGGAAAACATAACAGGTCTGAGTTTTATAGTGTTGCTGTAGCATGGAGAAAGAGGAATGCTTGAGCTCCCCAGGGGCGGTCCTGCATAGGTGTGTGTGTGTGTTTGTCAGGGTGAGGGGAAAAAGTCTGGAATGTTAGAAGAGAAGGACGAAATGAGAAGTATTTTATTACAGCAAGACGTGCTGAAGAGAATTTTTAGACCACTTTCTCCTTCTGTTTATCTTCTTAGATAAACACACACAAGTACATTTACACAAACTAGCAAATTTACATGTCCTTGATGCACCAGCCTGATCAGTCTTTGCTGTGCCAAATCTCACTGGAGATCTCACCTGCTGCCAGGTCTTAGTTTTGCTGACAGACATTCTTTTGGGAATGTCTGTAAGTACATATATATATATATATATATATATATATATATATATATATATATGTGCATGTTTTATCTTGACCTAGATGTTTAGTCTGTGTGCAAAATGAGACAGAGATACCAGGATCAATGAGGTAACGGATGCAGTAAATCTGTAAATATTTACTGGGATAGAAAAAAGAAAGAAGGAAGTGATATGAGTAGAGATTAATGAGATTAAAGCTCTATGTAGCAGCAGCAGAGGTTTATTTCTTTCTCCAGTTGTCTGTTGTAAAAGTCTGAAGTAAAATCAACACTGTACAAGGAAGTTTGGTTGTAGTCCTCAGCTCTCCATTAGGGGAGTGACACAGAATAAATCAACTGAGCAAATTTATCTAAATGACCTGATTAACAGCAGTTTTCAGTTTCAGCATTTTAATTTGGTTTTCTGTGTTAATGGACAAACTCATTGTTATAATAATCACGCTATAGCAGAGCTACATAATTTTCAGTTAAATAAGCAAAAATCTTTTAGTTTAATTCTATATGTGGAGTTTTATAAATGATGTAACATCATTTAGTCTTTTTCTTTTAATATTTTCATACTGAACAGTGTAGTAAGCTAATTATTTATCATATGGTCTTCAGATCTAAGGTTTTTATATTGTGAGAGAGTTAATAGAATTACAGTTTTAAGGATTGATCCGCTTTTGCAGCTTAAAAACGTTCGTTTCTAAGTGTCTTACAAAATCCTGAACTGAAAAAAAACCCAAAAACTATTAAAAAATGAGTCCAAATGCAACAACGCAATGGAACACACGTCTTTTTTATGTAGATTTGTTAACATATTTTCATCATTATTTTTGTGCAAATTCCTGAAATTATTTTTATTGACTTTAATGTGACAGTCATGATCCATGTTGTTAAATGGACCCAAATGCAGGTAAAACTCAGGAAACTCTTGGATCAAAATAAATACTAATTAAAAAAAAAAAAAAAAAGTTGATTTGGCAAAACATGGAGTATTTAAAGAGGAGTGGTGTAGCATCAAGTAAGTGGAGGTAGAAACACACAGTGATCTGATGGTAGCAGATGACAATGGACTGAAGAAACTAAGGTGTATTTATTTAGAGGAATGGATGATCTCTGAGTTACTACGTTTACCTGCAGCCAGAGAAATTTGATTTATTGCCTTAGTCGGACTGAAATCGGACTTCTGAAACGCATGTAAATGACTTAGTTGGACTGAAATCGAACAGAACTGGACTTTGAATAGTCCGACTAAGCTAGCCAGATAATGCAAAGTCGAATTTCTCTGCATGTAAACGCTGGGCTGCTTGTCAAGCTATCTGGCCCGCCCCTTCAGGAAATGACGTCGGCGGCAGCGCCGCGATAAACAGCAAAATAGTAAACAAAGAAGAAGACAAAGATGGCGGCTAACTCAAGCGTAAGTGGAAGATCAGTACATTTTAAATTTTTTCACTAACACAACTGTTTCTTTGTTTGACACAAACCGGAAGAACGCCCCTGCAAAGGGTCGCATGGCGCCACCTACCGTAGCGGCGGTGAGCGCACTTCTTTCAATAATTCGATTTTCGAAGTGGCATGTAAACTGGGATACGGCTCTCGCCGGGGGGCAAATCCTTAGTCCAACTTCTGACAAAAGCTTGATTTAGTTGTGCATGTAAACGTACTGAGTGAGGACTGCTGGAAATAGAGGAGCATGGGGACAATCAACAAAATGTGGAAAAGCTGTGACAACTGAGGAGATGAGGATAATCAAGATAAAAAGAAACAGAGAATTAACTGAAAACAAGGTTATAAAAATGATTAAAAACACAAGCACAAACTAAAATAAAACTTCAGTGAGAACATATACCGCTATAAGGAAAACCTTAAACACGAAAAGGATCCCAAAAAGAGGAGGAACTCAGAAACTAATGAAAAAACAAACGGTTTATTACAGGGGAAGAATCAAGTAAAACTAAAGAGCTCTAAAGACAAATGAAACAGATTATCAACCAACAAGATATAAATAAAATGTCAAAATATACACAAGCAACAGGAATATACAAGTAGGGGGAAATTCATTAAATATAACCAAAAAGAACAAATGTAAAACAAAAAGCACAACATGACAAACCCACAAGCAGAACAGGAAGGTAGAAAATAAACAAAGCAAACAAACCTGATACAAAGGCAAACAGAAACATAAAAACTCTCCAAAATAAAAAAAAAGTGGAAAACTCTGGGCAAAAACTGCATGTAACATAAAACAAACGAAACTCAGAACCATGACAGTAATATATGAAACTTTTTAATGATCTTGTACTACCCAACCCTCATATCTCCTGCAACTTTTATTGCATGGTAGTTTAAATCCTTCGAGACAGATGTCTTGAACTCAACCACTCTGTCCTGCAGGTTCTAAGGTTGTACAAAAAAACTCTTTTACAACTTTAGGCTACTGTTATAAAACTTGTCTAAGTGGATACTAACTGAAAAACATGCTATTGGACCCTACCCATAGATCCCTTTAATAGACTGAATAACTAGTGGTTCGGGTTGCAGCCTTGACAGTGTTCTGATGAGTTATGCTTCCCAGAAAACTTCCAGACAGTAGCGGTTCTTGCTAGTTTTGCACCCTGTGTGAACCATCCATCAGCACTTCCTGCTTCAAATACAATGACGATGAGGTGTACATTGATATGATAATAGGGGCGCAGCAGCGCTAACCAACACTAACTTGATATACAGTGGGGCAAAAAAGTATTTAGTCAGCCACCAATTGTGTAAGTTCTCCCACTTAAAAAGATCAGAGAGGCCTGTAATTTTCATCATAGGTATACCTCAACTATGAGAGACAAAATGAGGAAAAAAAATCCAGAAAATCACATTGTCTGATTTTTAAAGAATTTATTTGCAAATTATGGTGGAAAATAAGTATTTGGTCAATAACAAAAGTTAATCTCAATACTTTGTTATATAGCCTTTGTTGGCAATGACAGAGGTCAAACGTTTTCTGTAAGTCTTCACAAGGTTTTCACACACTGTTGCTGGTATTTTGGCCCATTCCTCCATGCAGATCTCCTCTAGAGCAGTGATGTTTTGGGGCTGACGCTGGGCAACACGGACTTTCAACTCCCTCCAGAGATTTTCTATGGGGTTGAGATCTGGAGACTGGCTAGGCCACTCCAGGACCTTGAAATGCTTCTTACGAAGCCACTCCTTCGTTGCCCGGGCGGTGTGTTTGGGATCATTGTCATGCTGAAAGACCCAGCCACGTCTCATTTTCAATGCCCTTGCTGATGGAAGGAGGTTTTCACTCAAAATCTTACGATACATGGCCCCATTCATTCTTTCCTTTACACGGATCAGTCGTCCTGGTCCCCTTGCAGAAAAACAGCCCCAAAGCATGATGTTTCCACCCCCATGCTTTACAGTAGGTATGGTGTTCTTTGGATCCAACTCAGCATTCTTTCCCCTCCAAACACGACAAGTTGAGTTTCTACCAAAAAGTTCTATTTTGGTTTCATCTGACCACATGATGTTCTCCCAATCCTCTTCTGGATCATCCAAATGCTCTCTAGCAAACCGCAGACGGGCCTGGACGTGTCCTGGCTTCAGCAGGGGGACACGTCTGGCACTGCAGGATTTGAGTCCCTGGCGGCGTAGTGTGTTACTGATGGTAGCCTTTGTTACTTTGGTCCCAGCTCTCTGCAGGTCATTCACTAGGTCCCTCCGTGTGGTTCTGGGATTTTTGCTCACCGTTCTTGTGATCATTTTGACCCCACGGGGTGAGATCTTGCGTGGAGCCCCAGATCGAGGGAGATTATCAGTGGTCTTGTATGTCTTCCATTTTCTAATAATTGCTCCCACAGTTGATTTCTTCACACCAAGCTGCTTACCTATTGCAGATTCAGTCTTCCCAGCCTGGTGAAGGTCTACAATTTTGTTTCTGGTGTCCTTTGACAGCTCTTTGGTCTTGGCCATAGTGGAGTTTGGAGCGTGACTGTTTGAGGTTGTGGACAGGTGTCTTTTATACTGATAACGAGTTCACACAGGTGCCATTAATACAGGTAACGAGTGGAGGACCGAGGAGCCTCTTAAAGAAGTTACAGGTCTGTGAAAGCCAGAAATCTTACTTGTTTGTAGGTGACCAAATACTTATTTTCCACCATAATTTGCAAATAAATTCTTTAAAAATCAGACAATGTGATTTTCTGGATTTTTTTTCCTCATTTTGTCTCTCATAGTTGAGGTATACCTATGATGAAAATTACAGGCCTCTCTGATCTTTTTAAGTGGGAGAACTTACACAATTGGTGGCTGACTAAATACTTTTTTGCCCCACTGTAAGTGGTCTACAAATTTGGCTGTGTTTTGTTTCATTTTGGTTTGTGCACTCGTGTACTCTCAAACAGACTGAACCCACCACTGCTTCCAAACCATGGAGTTTAAGAAAAGCAGAGTATCATGCTATCAGGGGCTACACATGCCAGTTCTATTAACCAGCTGGGGATCTCATAAATTCAATTCATATGAGAAGTTTATGGTGGCCCAGATTTGCTCAACCACTGCAGAAACATAATCAATAATGTATGTATGTAAGTTTTCTTTACATACTGTGAAGAGACTTTCTTCTGGGTGTTTAGCAGGTCAGAAGAATCATCTGAGCTCCCTGCAAGAATTATCGATCTGTTTATATCAAATCTTTCTGCATGACCTGGGTCTGATCAGCTGATTTCAAAATTTGAGATGGTAAAAGATTCTACTTTCCTGCTAAAGTGGACAGGAATTCATATCAAGCAGGATTTTTTAAATTCATTACACTTAGTACAACTACTCACTAATCCCTTCTTCCTTCATTTTTTCTTCTTTTGATTTTCCATTCACCCTTTTTCTCTGCTCTCTCAGATTAATGCCTTTAATGATTAGTGATGAAGAGATTACTCTTCCTGCTCTGCGGTCATTTCATGGACTAATTAAAGAACTGAGACATGAGTAGAGAATCATCAGGACAACATTATACCAGTCAGAGTTGTGGGAGCACTGAGAGAGTACAAAGGGCATGTTTGTTGTGAGTCATTGTTTGTGCTATACAGACAATGTAGCAGAAGCAACATCCCTGTGACCATCTGCAACATTATAACTTCCTCATCAGCCTTCCTCAGAGCCATGTTGAGTAACTGGCAGTAAAATGTTCCCTTTTACACTCGTTCTCCGAATTAGAAGAAGTTTGTTTAAAGGTCAACATCCCCTTGTTTACTCTGTATTAATGTTTTGATTTATGCACATGTTTTAGCTGGTTGTGTCCTTTGCAGTCAGTCGTGCGCGCACCCAAATGATTTACAGTCAAATTCTACAAGACACGAATAATAATTAACATTTTCATGGGATCACTTGCCACAATGAAATTTGGTTTTAACTTGTGAAGTGACTCCTGCAGCTGTGCAAACGGAGAGTTTTGTAACTGAGAAGCAAGAGTGGATGTTTAGTGTTGTTACAGCATCTTAAAACCTAACAGGGTCGAGGTTGTTGTTGGTTGTGAAGTTTACAACCGGCTTGTCTGTTTGGACTTCACATCCTCTCTCTTGCAAACATCTTTTGACAGTGACCTCAGTTGTTTCTTAATCAACCAGGAAATTCTCAGCCTAAACTGACCAAACCACTGCTGATCAGAAAGTAGTATCTTGTTTCTGCTGTCCACAGACTCAGGGTGCGTTCACACCAGCCCTGTTTAGTCCGCTTTAATCGAACTCTAGTTCGTTTGCACAGAAAGTCCGGTTCGGTTGGGGAGGTGTGAACGGGCAACCGAACTCTGATTCGGATCAAACAATCGAACTCTAGTCCGCCTAAAAACGTGGGTCTCGGTTCGATTGAAACGAACTCTGAAGCGGTTCGATTGCATGTGTGAACGTAACCGCACTGAACCTCACCAAAACCAGGAAGTGGACTATATTGTGCAGCCGCCTCGTGTAGTTCTCTGTCTTGTTATCTGATCATTCTGAGTCCAGTGCTGCAGAATATTGATCTGTTACATTCTCCAAACATAAAAGATCCCCAAACCACCAGAACCTGCTGCTACTCCATGTTAGTTTATGTTTCACTCTCCCGCGGCAGCACCAGGAAGTGCAGTAACAAGTAGTGCATAAACTCTACAGCGCCACCACAGGCGGGAGTGTAACATGCTCCAAAGGTTATTTGGTTCGGTTCATAGAGTGCAGTGTGAATCCAAACTGCACCAACTAAAAACAGCAACAATGTTGCAATTTTGGTCCCCAATCAAACCGAGTCCACTGAACTATCAGGTGTGAATACAGTCTCAGTCTGCTTTAAAGGGGGACTCTCCTCTTCTTTTGTAAATGGTGTAAAACAAGGGTACTAGCTTGCTCCTACAGTCTTCTATCTAGCTGTAGTTTTAAACCATGCCTTCAAAGATTATGACCAGATCCCAAACAGACCTGGTGCTGACCTATCAATCAGGAGATACAATCAAACACCGCTAGTGCTAGCGCTAATAGTGCTAGTGCTAGTTGCACTTAATTAACAATTCAACCCAATCTGCTGGTTCCTTAGATAGGAAATGTTTAATTATTAATTGGCTGATTTTTCTGTAAAGTGCCTTGAAATGACTTTGTCATGAACTGGTGCTTTATAAATTAAAGTATTTCAAGCCTCATATACTGCACACATGCACATACACAGTCTGGAATGGAGACAAGGCCTTGGACAGTCTCGTCAATGACTGTCAAGGACATGCGGCCATCCAGCTGAGAGGATTATTCCGTAGCTGTATCATGAAGAGGGAGAGGTCCCACTGAAAAACAGCTAATTTACCTCATTTCTGTTTTTTTTCTCTGTCATCAGCATTGATGTGCAAATACAATGGCTAAAAATTTGGCTAATTTCTGTTCATCATCTCTGAAACAGCATCAGTGTACACTGTACACAATAACGCAATTCATGTTATGTAAGTTCCTGATTATATTTGTTGACTTTTTTTTTATCTGGGTTTCATTCCCACAGCCAGTATCATCATAGTGTGGGTATTGTTCCCATATCTGCTTCTTTTATGCAATAAAATAGTTCTAAAAGTGACATTCAAATGACTAAAATTAGGGAAATGTGAGACGTAACCAGTATTTTGGAGAGAACTGTGGCCAGAGAGGAAGCTGTGCAGTTTGGTTTTATTACATTTGTTTTGCAGTTTCTTGTCATTTTTTTTTTTTCTGAAAGTTTGCAAGTGAATTTATCTTTCTGTCAGACACCTGTGGTGCCAGTGGACAGAGGTAACCTCCTGCCAGAAACATCTGGCGGGATAAAATGTCATGACCCTTTTTACATGCACACACGCAGACCCTCATTAAAATTTACTTTGCAGGAAACGTCCATCCATCCATTTTCTAAATCTGCTTTGTCCTGTTCAGGGTTGTGGGGAATTGATGCCTGTCCCCGCGAGAGGCGGGGTCACACCTGGACGGGTCGCCAGTTGCAGAAAATGTACTTAAAACAAATATATCTATGTATTCACACTGGTTAATTCATTCCCTTCTGTTTTTGCAAATTGAAACAGTCACACTGTTGCTTGCAGTCTTTCATACCAGAGTTTTAGGCCAAATTTAATTTAGTATTATCCCTCCCCTTGTTAGACACCAATTCTCGTACCTTTCTAATGTTGCTCATAGATGTCAAAAGGGAGAGTATTTTCCACATGGCAAGGGAACCCCTTAAAGTAGTACTAAATAATTTTAATACTGTTTTGAAACTTTTCTAAGTGAATACTCACCAAAAAACATGTTTCGCTTCATACTAGACATCACTCTGTGCGCCTCCACTGAGGAACTTCAGTCGTTCAGGTCGTGGCTGGTGTAGGTACCAGATCTGCCCCCAGACTCCCTGAATATGCAATGTTTGAGGCTTTATTAATGGAGGTTTACAAATCCAGATGTTCCTGGAAAATAGATTATTGGTCCTACGTGCAATACTAATTGAAATGAAGTAGTAACATACAAAATCAAAATTGGGTGTCATAGACTCTTTAAATGTCACTAATGTGTCTGGTTGTGATTTTGAGTCCATCTTGAACTAAAACACAGTTTTAACACATTTTGACAACTGATTTTCTATTATAGGTCTAAAGATGCTGCAGCTACAGCTTTTTTCATTCCATCAGTCTGTTGAATTAAGTTCTCCTGCAATAAACAGAAGTTATCTTAAAATCGTTCTAGCAAGTTGAAATGTTCTGTGGGAAAGAGATGGATTAATAGCAATTTGAGTTCTTATTTTGCCTCTGTGTCACATTTATAATAAAAAGGAAGTTTCTATTTGACTACAGAGTTTCAAGATTAGTTGCAGCACTCGCACCATAGGAAGAAAAAACAGCTGGTCCCTTCCCTTCTAAATAAGTGATAGAAAAAAAGGTGTAAACTTGCTTGTCACTTTCTTGTGCAAGCAGGAAATCCAATACCACTGCAATGTTTTTAAGTTCCAGTCCTGCAGTGAATGTTGTAGTGCTTCATGTCTGCTTGTAAATGTGATTATTAGTACCATCTGTCAACAAGAATATGAAAAAGTTAAGTTCTGTTTTACACAAAAGGTTTCCCAACATTAGGCTGGATGTTTGATCTGAGTTCACATGCTTCGGCTAAAATGTATTGTATTTTTCATTAATTTGTATATCAGTAAAATACACAATTTTTGCAGAATTTTGACAAGTATTGTATTTACATTTAAATGCACCAACTTCAAGTAACATATTTGAAATGAATTTAAGACTTTAAAAAGCTGTCAGATCTCTGCTTCAACACGTTAAATTCACTCTCTTTTTGTGTCTAAGTGTGCATGTCTTGTGTCTGCTCACTTTGTTGCAGAGTGCATTTATATTCTATGACCTTGCTCAGTTACTTCTTTCATGGTTCAGTGTTTTTCCTTTTATCTGTCAGGCCAATTAGCAGCCTTTGTCTAGCTGCATTGCTCCATTCACTGTTCACCCCCTGTACCCACAATAACTTTTTAACAGAAGAAGGAAAAGCCTATAATAAACCCTGAACATCCATTTAAAATCTAAAAGTTCTTCAAATCTGAGCAACAATTTCAATTGTTACGATTTAAAATTACTATGTCAAATATGTGGGAAGTTTTCCATTAATATTGGGTGACAAATTTTCTCCACGCTTTGTTTTTTGTTTGTCTTGCTCTCTTGAATTTTTATATTATTAAGAATTATTATTATTTCTCTCCTCTCAGCCTCAGATATGACGCTGTCACGTCTGGGAGTGTTTTTAAAAATGGATGCTCATGTCAGTATTGACTATAAGGGTTTGATTTGTTGTCACTCACCTACTGGTGAGCTTTCTGCTCCGAATACTGACTGAAGAATCTTTATGATAATTCTTTATGTTTTATCTTATTGCTCTAACTTAGCAGTGCTAATTTAACATTAAGTGTTGTTCTAAATATATAATTATTCTTTATTTCTCTGCTACCATTAGAACTGTTAAGCAGCTCAGTTTCAGTATCATGGTCACTTGCCAAAGTTTATTGGGCCAATTTTACCAACACAAAAGCTCTGATTTTCCTATCAGTGCTTGTGTGTCCCTTTTCTCTGTATTGGGATTTTATTTTAGAATTTTTATAATCTACTTCTAATCTAATTCTCAATGTCCATGGTCATTTCTGCTTATATAACAAACTCTGTATTTTCAGGTCAAGTTTATTTATAGAACACTTTAACATCATGACAGCTGACCAAAGTGCTGTACGGCAAATCAAGAAATAAAGCAAAATAGAAAATACAACAATAAGCAAATACAAAAGAATTAAACTAGGGGGAAAACATAAATTTATTATTTCATTGACTTTTCTTAAAAAAAGAGAACCAGAACATTTAAGAGGACTCATTAGTTTATTAACTTTTAAACACAGGTTCAAGCACAAATTAAAATGATAAGAATGAATAAAAGATTGTGGAATCCAGAACAGTTTGATAAGCTTTGCAGTGAGGGTCATTTCCCTGCAGAAACAAAGACAAATTAATAAATGTTCAGACACAGATACAACAAAAAAAAACATACATTTTTGGAATTGGATGCACAGTGATGTCAGTTGAAAGATGTCTGGCTGTGTGCATTACCTTTTGTTTCAGCACAATAAACTGCAGCTGAAGAGCAGCTTTAAACTGTTATAGGGGACATGGGACATCCCAACACATAAGAGGAGCTATATGGGCTTCCAGCTGAGCTACGATGCACTAAATGTGGTGCTGGGAGACAGAATCTGAGCAACAGAGTAATGGTTAGGTTTTTAGCTGGGTTTGAATGCCACTGCAGGAGATGAATAGTTCACAGAACAGATTTCAGGAGAGTGATGAAAAACCTCTCTGAGTGCAAATCAGAGAAAGATTTGTCCAGAAACAGTCCAAGGTCAAACACTGAATAATCCTCTTGATGCAAACAAACAAATCCAAAAGCTGGAACTTCAGAGAGTGATTGACTTTCAGACTTTGACTTACTGATACAGTGGAAGCAGGCAGCGACACTGTCAGGCAGATCATAACAAGGAGGTCAGTAATCCAGAAGAGAAGGTAATCCAGACAAAGGCATTGGTCAGCAAGGCAGAAAAGGGACAGTGCACACTATATAAAACAGGATACTGGAGATGAACAGAGGCACTAGAAGTTTTTTATTTTTTGAGAAACAATCCAGCAGTGAGAAACAGACTGAGTTTTCGAGTAGGGACAGGAAAGAAACCCCTGACATAAGGAATGCTCTTTCTTGTAAAGGAGTACATTTGATCTGCAGAAATGAGACGAAAACACTCCAAAGTCAAATTCATACAGATTGTAGAATCCAAGATTTCCAAATTGCTGCCTTTACATCATCATCAGGAAATCAGTACTGAAAGACTTTCAAAAGACTTGCAAAAGAAAGCATGATCCAACAAACCAGGTCTGCTTTTTCTATTACTCAGTGATTCAGTCACTTTGCAGCACAACATGTAAAAAAATGTGATTGTTTATGAAGTATTTTTTCTTCAAAGGAGCAACAGGAATTCTTCTGATAGACTAAATAACTTGAACCAGTTGATCATGTACAGTTACATTTGCTTTGGATTATCCTTTTGCTGATTTGTGGATTTCCAATATAAATGGATGACATATTACAAAAAATGCCCAAAAAAGGTTATTGAAATTGTGTTGGCATGTCTTTCAGTCAACCAACAAGCTTTTTCCCTTGTGAGAGGAACTCAATACCTCTCCAGCTGTGGGAGTTTTCCTCACAGGCATCTGTAACCTAGTAGCCTGGTTTCCCTCTCATTATGCACAGCACACTCAAATAATCATCAATAATGTGACATGACATGCTGCAGAGAGTAATCCATATTTTACATGTTTAAGCTGCAGTTTCCTGTCAAAATATTTTGCATGCTACTTATTCTTTAATGCATGACAAGGAAAAGTATCATCTGTTGTTGCAAGAAAACATATTGCACAGCACTAAGCAATAATATGCCACATAGGCCACATTACTGTTCACACAGAGAGGTGCGTGTTTCAAAGATAATGCACAAGAATATGTTTTAGGAACTTGATGCTTCTCTTTACTGTTTGTGCCATTTGCAATTACAAGTTCATGGTGTTCTTTACAAGTGGCCATCTTTTCACTTTAGCATGTTGCTTTTCTTTGTATACTGTAGATTTGTCTAGTATTTATACAGCAGAAATGTCTGCCAGGAAGTCTTTTCTTTACAAAAAGTAGTCAAACAACAATCTGATATAACAAGGATTACTTTCCATATGTTCCCTATCTTCAGACATCTTACTTCTCACATTGCTGTTCATTCTATTATCTATTATTTAGCCCGTTTGAACTCAGGAGAACTCGGGTTTTATCGCCACCTGCGTAGTTTGAGAGATTAAAACTGAAAGAGAAGTTGTTGACCTGTTTTCACCCACTATGAAGGTAAGAACACCTGTGGAGCTAAAATATTCAACAGAAACCTCAGAAAAAACGTTTTTAATGGAAGGGCTTCTTTAAAGCTACAGTATGTAAGAATTAGACCTTGTTGTCAAATCTGAATCCCTCAGTTCATGTAGAAAAAAACCTGTCTGTTCTCAGCCACTCACCCCCTCCCTGATTTTTCTGTTGGGTTGCCAGTTCTGATGTTGATCCTCGTTTAGTTTCTCTTATTTGTTCAATTTTTGGGAATATCTGAAGGTCTATTTGTCCAGCATTGAGTTTTCCTAAGTGTGTTTGAACGCCCCATCATGTGCAGCTCGGCTGATCAGTTAGAAGGATGTGGTGGTTTCTTACTTTTTGCTGCTGATCGTTGTGGAATTCCAGCTGCTTGTGTTGAAGACTTGGCAGCCTTGCAGACTCACATGTGATTCGTTATGGAACCAGGAAGTCTGGACGTGTAAATAATGATTATGATCGAAATCTGTGTGACAATGTGACTTTATTTTCAACATCAGTGGGACATTAGACTGTTGTGTGAGTATTTACCTGTACAATTTGTACATACTGTACCTTTAGATTACATTATCAATGCCTTATATGCAGATGTTGGTCAATGCTGTGGCCTCTGTTCTTGTTTTTCTTTCCTCTGCAGGCGTAGAAGCAGATTCCTGTGTTCTCTCTCTCTCCCACCTTCTTCCCTTCTACTTTCTTCTGTTTTTTCCTCTTTTTTATCTTTTTTCTATTCTTTTTCCTTTCACATCTCGTTCCCTGATCCATTATTGTTGTAATAAACTAACATATCATCCAAATAAAATGACAATAAAATATGAACAACAAGCAGAACATTGCTGCAATTGCTGTCCGCTCAGCTGGTGAGAGTAAATCTGTCAGACTTTTCTTTTGAAATGTGTACCTACTGAATCTGACCTCAGTATTCAACACTGTTGTGCATCAGATACTGCTCAGTGGGCTAAAGAACTGGATTGGTGTATCAGAGCTTTTTCTGTAATGGTTTTCTTCTTAACTGTCTAAAAGGCATTTCTATGCGGCTGCCTCAAAGCACAGCTCATCTCCTTGTCAGCTGTCTTTTGGAGTACCTCAAGGTTCTGTACTGGGAACTCTATTGTTTTGTTTCACCTACTCCATCAAGGTCTATGGACGAAGCCACTATCCATCGGCCCATCTCTCACTTTTTCCTGCCATCACTTTTGAACAAGACACCCAGATACTTAAATTCCTCTACTTGAGGCAAACACTGCCAACTTGAAGGAAGTGATCTAACTTTTTCCAGTTAAGAACTATGGCCTCCGAATTTGAAGAATTGACTCTTATCTCGGTCACTTTCCACCCAGCTGCAAACCGCAGGACAGTTAAGGCAGCTTTTTAACTACTTTGATGACCTCTGCCAAGGTGATGGGCTCTGCCTCCACAGTGGAGGACATAGTCCTCAAAGTGCTCCCGGTCAACAGTTCTCCACCTAAACCAAACGCAGCCTAGGATGGGCTCTGATGAACAGTTTGCAAGAACCTGTTTGAGGCCAACAGGAAATACATCTCCATGGCCTGGAAACTATGGAAATTGTCAAATTTTGTTTTATCTTGATTCACAAGTCTAATATGTCCAAAGCCGTCCAGCAACAGAACTATTGTCATTCATATCTACTTCATTTAAGCAACCTGATCCCTGAAAAGACTGTCTCCTTTATATCCTTTAATATTTTTCTATTATCCTCTTCTCAGTTTTTGTTAAACCGATCTACTCCCTCTATCTCTACCTCTCTGCCATTTGTCTTGCCATACTGCAAACCTCAGCAGCTAGCTGAGTCCCCACAGAACTACCTCAGCTGAACAGTGGAACATTTGTTGGATTTGTGTTGTTCTATTGATATACTTTTCAAGAATGCACTTAAATCTATGTGAGTGTATGCTCAAGCCCTTTGTTTATTTATCTGATTCTTTTAAGAACAATCTTAGTTACCCTGATTGCTTCAACACTTCATTAAATACAGGTGTCAGGTGTCTGTGTGAAGGTGGAACTCAAATTGCTAGAATGACAGACCGGGATCTCTTTAATCAGTTTATGAAAGACTATGGTATTTATCAGCAGAGCAGACAGAGAACTGACAGGACGCTTTCAGTAGCAAGCCTGTTAACGCTGACAGGGAGAAAGATGGTTAGAATGGTCAGGCAGTCCAGGTCATTCACAGAAGAACACAGGCAGGTACAAAAACACAATCCAACTCGAATCCAGTAGACAGAACAGTGTAAGGCAGAAGGTAAGATGCACAGACAGTGGCTGAGGCAAGAGACGATGTCAGGAGGTACAGGTCTGACATGTAATCTGATAAACAGGTAACAGACAGGTGTGATCGTGGGTTCATAAGTGCAAGACCATTCACTGAACCAATAATGGGTGTGTGACAAACGAGGGTTTAAATACGTAGACAGGTGCAGGATATATACTAACTGAATGGACAGGATGAGGGAGTGAGTCTCTTAACATAAATCAAATCACAGAAACAAAACTACTAAAACAGAACCTGAGCTACAAAACTAATAAAACCAAGACAAAAGATGTGGGGAGACATGGGACACACACAGACAGAGGACATAAAGAGGGACCAAATATGACAACAAGAGAAAAAAAAAACACGTCCAGTGTATTTTAGTATTTGTGCAGGTTGCACAAATCTAGCCTTAAAAACAAATCTGCTCCAGCTCCTCATTCAAACTTAATGGATACCCACTAATAAAGATAATCTCACTGATTCTTAATAAAACTGAGGTCTGAAAGTTGACGAAATACCTTTCTGTTAAAAATTTTCTGTTATGTGAAATAATTTATGTGTACAGTTATTGCTTGATTGCTTGAACAATTAACATTAATTGGGGTCTATATTTCTAATCTAAGCACCAAAAACAAGCTTTTCTAATATGCTCAAAAACTACCCTTTTCTTCAGTTATAATTAAAACTTTACACACATCCTTCCAAATTTGATGTAAAAAAAAAAATGTTTTGCTTCACCACTTTAAAGAGTAACTCACCCCCCTCTAAATTATCTTCCTGCCTTCTAACTGCTTTTTCAAATAATGCTGAAAGTGGCGTTACTTAGGACCCTTAGGAAGAGGTGGTCTTGGGCTGTGATTGACGTGTAACACTTCTCGATGTTTAGATTAACTCCACTGTGATTCTGCCGTGTTGCAGATGAGAATATAACGTCTATAAATCACATCCACACAATCACAACCACTGCAGTGAAGTCTTTGCCCTGATTTCATTATTCTTTTAATGATATTAGTTATTCTCTGTCGTAGTTTTCAGAGTGGTTTACCGATTGATTGTTGTTAGCCACAATGCTAAAGCTATCGCCGTGTTGCTGAGAGGGGTCTGAGTAAATGCCTGAATGGAAATATAATGTACACAAATCACATCCACACAATCACTGCAGTAAAGTGAAGTCTTTGCTCTGAGAGATGCCGGTGATGTAGACATGAGCACTGATGTAGGCATGAGCCGCTTTCAGCTAATCACAAATTTCAAATGCAATAGCCACCTTTCAACCCTAAGAGGGCAGCACTAAGACGTTTTTAGACCAAAAAGTGTAGAATATAACAAGTACTTGAAAATGTCAAAAAATGTCCAGAAACCGAAAGGTTGCATTGGTAAAGACCCACTAATACAGTTTATAAGCAGCAAAAATGCTGTTTTGAGGGTGAGTTGCTCTTGAAGGCAATGTATGTACAGTGGGGCAAAAAAGTATTTAGTCAGCCACCAATTGTGTAAGTTCTCCCACTTAAAAAGATCAGAGAGGCCTGTAATTTTCATCATAGGTATACCTCAACTATGAGAGACAAAATGAGGAAAAAAAATCCAGAAAATCACATTGTCTGATTTTTAAAGAATTTATTTGCAAATTATGGTGGAAAATAAGTATTTGGTCAATAACAAAAGTTAATCTCAATACTTTGTTATATAGCCTTTGTTGGCAATGACAGAGGTCAAACGTTTTCTGTAAGTCTTCACAAGGTTTTCACACACTGTTGCTGGTATTTTGGCCCATTCCTCCATGCAGATCTCCTCTAGAGCAGTGATGTTTTGGGGCTGACGCTGGGCAACACGGACTTTCAACTCCCTCCAGAGATTTTCTATGGGGTTGAGATCTGGAGACTGGCTAGGCCACTCCAGGACCTTGAAATGCTTCTTACGAAGCCACTCCTTCGTTGCCCGGGCGGTGTGTTTGGGATCATTGTCATGCTGAAAGACCCAGCCACGTCTCATTTTCAATGCCCTTGCTGATGGAAGGAGGTTTTCACTCAAAATCTTACGATACATGGCCCCATTCATTCTTTCCTTTACACGGATCAGTCGTCCTGGTCCCCTTGCAGAAAAACAGCCCCAAAGCATGATGTTTCCACCCCCATGCTTTACAGTAGGTATGGTGTTCTTTGGATCCAACTCAGCATTCTTTCCCCTCCAAACACGACAAGTTGAGTTTCTACCAAAAAGTTCTATTTTGGTTTCATCTGACCATATGATGTTCTCCCAATCCTCTTCTGGATCATCCAAATGCTCTCTAGCAAACCGCAGATGGGCCTGGACGTGTCCTGGCTTCAGCAGGGGGACACGTCTGGCACTGCAGGATTTGAGTCCCTGGCGGCGTAGTGTGTTACTGATGGTAGCCTTTGTTACTTTGGTCCCAGCTCTCTGCAGGTCATTCACTAGGTCCCTCCGTGTGGTTCTGGGATTTTTGCTCACCGTTCTTGTGATCATTTTGACCCCACGGGGTGAGATCTTGCGTGGAGCCCCAGATCGAGGGAGATTATCAGTGGTCTTGTATGTCTTCCATTTTCTAATAATTGCTCCCACAGTTGATTTCTTCACACCAAGCTGCTTACCTATTGCAGATTCAGTCTTCCCAGCCTGGTGAAGGTCTACAATTTTGTTTCTGGTGTCCTTTGACAGCTCTTTGGTCTTGGCCATAGTGGAGTTTGGAGCGTGACTGTTTGAGGTTGTGGACAGGTGTCTTTTATACTGATAACGAGTTCACACAGGTGCCATTAATACAGGTAACGAGTGGAGGACCGAGGAGCCTCTTAAAGAAGTTACAGGTCTGTGAAAGCCAGAAATCTTACTTGTTTGTAGGTGACCAAATACTTATTTTCCACCATAATTTGCAAATAAATTCTTTAAAAATCAGACAATGTGATTTTCTGGATTTTTTTTCCTCATTTTGTCTCTCATAGTTGAGGTATACCTATGATGAAAATTACAGGCCTCTCTGATCTTTTTAAGTGGGAGAACTTACACAATTGGTGGCTGACTAAATACTTTTTTGCCCCACTGTATAATCATGACAACATTTTCAAAAACATATAAAATTGAACTGTGGGTTGCAAAATATATTTTAAAAACATATGAAAAAATGTCAACATTGTTTAATATTTTTTCCAACCATTTAGCAATCCAAACCAGGAACCCATGATAATCAGGTTTATTACAACATTCAATGTAATCACAAGTGAATTAAAGGCTCAGTAATCCTTCAAGAAATGCACATTGCCCAACTTCTCTCATGCCAGAGTTTTAAACTAAGATTGTTTTTGGTGCAAAATGTTTGAGTGTTGTTTTAGTGAAAAACCGTTACGTCTCGTAATGCCAATGACACTCACTTACTGCACCTCGAATTTTAGTGAAATTGCCTCAGGTCAGTTAGCTGTGGTGACTGTTTTTAATGAAACTAACTCCAAAAGTTAATCAGCTGTAGATGTATTTCCAGTGATTACTTTCCACGAATATCTATAAATGGTTGAAGATATTATCTTAAAAGAAAGACAGGGTTGACTCCAAGTTTATCCAGTGTGTACTTTCTTAAGGTTGCGTGAAAGTCCATTGAGCAATTCATGAGATATTTTCCTAAAATACCAAACAAAGAAACAAACACATAAAGGTACAACTTGTGCTGCCTTTTGCCTTTCGGCGTGAAAATAATTAGACCTAAATTCTGCAAATTTTTTTCTGGTTTTATAGAATAACTGGAATGAAACTGTCCACAGACAAACAACGTCCCAATCAGGCTGTTATGATCCCCCTGGACATCTGAAGAAAGAAAAACCACAGTCTTCTTCTCCAGTTTGAAAGGGTCCTGCTTTCAGACGCCATTTCTCCTGTTTTTGTTTCGCACACGCGTTAGCTTAGTCAATATAATTCTAAAGTTTCTATGTCTTGCTATGCACTCAAATTTTGAATTAGTGACAGGAAAACAATGTTCATGTTCTTGTTTACAAGAAAGAGCAACTAACTGACATTTCTAAGGCTGAAATTATCCTCAAATTGGATCCCTGATGAGCTCAAAAGAAGAAGATGTGGATGCAGAGCAAGAGCAAAGTGAAGAGAGAGAAAGAGTTTAAATCTTCACTTCCATCAGTCATATTGACAAATGTGAGATCTCTTTGCTAACAAAATAGATAAACTTGATACTCTGTTGAAGACCCAGCCAGAGTATCGGGAATGCAGCATCATGTGTTTTACTGAGACATGGCTAAAGGAACATATCTCAGACTCCAGCGTGTCTCTGCCTGGCTTTCAAACAATACGGACAGACAGAGATTTGAAGAGAAGCAGCAGAAGAAAAGGAGTTTGTCAGCTGATCACATCTGCAGTCACCTGTTGGGGTAGCAGCATCAGAGCAAGTGACATGAAGAGGCTGAACAGATGGATAAGGAGGACTGATTCTGTCCTGGAGACTGAACTGGAGTCTCTTGAGTTGATTGTCCAAGGGAGGATGAAGAACATGATGGAGAACCCTCATCACCTTCTTCAGAACACAGTAACTCAACAACAGAGTGTCTTCAGTCAGAAGATTCTTCATAATCTGCTGCAGCACAGACCGCTACAGGAGATCCTACCCGTCCACAGCTAGAACCCTCTACAAGAGATCCTTCCCATCCTAGAACCCTCTACAGGAGATCCTTCCCGTCTACTTCTAGAACCCTCTACAGGAGATCCTTCCTGTCCACAGCTAGAACCCTCTACAGGAGATCCTTCCTGTCCACAGCTAGAACCCTCTACAGGAGATCCTTCCTGTCCACAGCTAGAACCCTCTACAATGGCTCCCTGAAGAAGAACTGAGCTACAACAACACTTAATTTCCCTTCGGGGATTAATAAAGTATTTTTGATTTGATGTATTGTATAGGAGTGTTTGTTTCTGACTTGTGTTAAAACAAGACCACTAATCCAAATCTATGTTTTACCTCCCGAACAAGACAGAAAGACATTAGTAGAATTGTAAATGGCCTGTTTGAAAGAGGGAAATGGGTCAACCCTTTAACAAACTACACATAAATAAACAGAAGCAAACCATAGACAGAGCTAGTGTAAGAGTCTTTGAGAAGTGAGGGAGAAAGAGTTTAAAACTGAAGAGAGAAAGAGAAGGTTGTGGGAGGAGTTCATAAGGGTTAGTTCCTTTTGCTAGTATCTCATTGTTCTATTCCTTCATCAATTTGTTCTTATCTTTCTATCCACTTCATTCTTCCTGCATCAAGGATCCGCCCTCTCCGATAGAGAGGGAAGAGAAGGACAAGTCATGAAATTCACAGTAAAAATACATTAGCAAGCCTGTGTGAGTAAGAGATGATGAATCAAATCCTTGGCATTTTCTGGTGATCTTAGTAGGATCTTGGTTGAGTTTTACTACTTCCTGTTTCTGCCTCAATTTCTGTGTACAGAAAAGGTGGTTTAAACTTAAACAACTGAAACAGAAGCACAAAAACCCATAAATCCATGTTTCTAAAACATGGGAAATGGTAAATGTCTTGTATTTGTATATTACTTTTCACTCAAATCACCTTTACACTGCAGGTTACATTCACCCAGTCACACACACTTACACAACTCGGCATGGAAATAGGAGGGCTATATGAGGTTCAGTGACTTGCCCAAGGACACCTGGACTTGTGGAGGGGGAAGTTCATGACCTGCATCAAGAATTCACATTTTAATTAAACCCGAAAGACTATGATCCTTTTAGGAAAGATGCTTAAAAAGTTAGCTAAACACATGTGTTTTGTGTTGGTTGTGGGGTGTGAGATTTTACTTTTACTGCATGAAAAGCAAATCCTCAAATACAACAGTAACAACATGGAAGGCAAAAGAGTTCTTACAGGATAATATCCAGTGTGGTCAGAGTGGATGCTTCTTTTTTAGGCATGTACTTCAGGGCTTTAGATACCTGCACTGTAGTACAGCATAGCACTGCAACATACAGGCCTAGTTTTTCACTAGACCATATTTTATGCAGACTTTATTAATGTGAGTCAAGTTTTATAAAAATCTAATTTTAAATCAATTAGCAGACAGAATGATTCATTAACTTTGTCATATTGTTTTATATTCAGTGTGTTGAATCAAATTCAAGTATGATTAATATGTTGAATCTTTTGTTGCTGCTCATGTAACTCTAATGAATTGGAGTGTATTGAAATATAAATATATATAACTTCTAGATCACTTGTTTCTCATCACTAATCTGTGTCCAAGCACATCATGTTCCAACTACAGTATGTTACCTGGTTTACTTTGAAATTCTGAATCACTTTCTTTTTGTTAATTAGATTTTTATGTATGCTGTTAGTTTCTCTTCTCCAGCAGCAGTTGTGTAAAATGATTTATAAATGTGGAAGCTCTGTGTTACAGAAAGTCACATTTTTGATTTGATAAGAAAACATTGTTGTTCCTTAGTGGCATGGACGAAATTTTGATTTCAGAGGTGGGGCGACAGAAGTGTTTTTCATAAAACTAATCTTTTAGCTTACTGTGTCCTCCATTGTTTCTTTTAGTTTTCTATTGCCACTTTTAAGCCCAATTTTCCTTGGTTTGACTGGTTGTAAAGCATGTAGCCAAACATTATCACCCAATTCTGTGTTTTACCTGAGTCAATATCACACCAACTTAGTAACAATTTTGCCTATTTATGGAATATTATCATTTAATTAGCACCACCTACTGGACCCAGTGAAGGTGTTGATGGACAGCTGGAACACATTTCTTTGACTAACTTACAGTTTGACTTCTAAAAAAGTCTCTTATGTCGCCTTTTTTTCTCTTTGACATCATAAACCCAAACGCCGGCCAAACGACAGTTGCACAGCACTCCTGACCGCAGGTTAGCTTGCCACCACACCGGTCTGTCTGTCTGCAGTGTGCAAACAGGCAAGGGGGAGTGACAGCAGAAACAGCCAATCACACAAGAGGAACTGGTAGGCAGGCTAAACTAGGGGAGACGGGCTTCAGCTTGAGCGGCCGTTTTCTGCTTGGTCCTAGTGCTCAACCTATCTCTGTTTAATGTAGCGAAACATTGTTTTTGGACAGTTGCAGAGTACAGGGGACCAAAACGGCCTTTTGAAAAAGTGCAGGGGACATGTCCCCTGTGTCCCCCCCTAAAACTACGTCCATGCTTAGTGGAAAGTAGAAAATAAAACAATAGACAAATACTTAAACAGAGAATAAAACTAGGAAGAAAAATACAATACTGGCTGTAAAATGAGGAATAGGAGTGGTCACGCGACCAATATAAATATCAATAACCAAAAACTAACTTAAAATAATGGGCTAAAGAAGATAACTTCTTAACATTCTACAAAACCTCATGGCTACTTTTCCAAACACCTTGTCTCTATTCCCCCTTCTTGTGTGGTCTTTTCCAGTTGAACGTATCCATCTGTCTTTTCTCTGTGATTGATCTTGTGGAATCTGCTGCATCACCAAAGAAGATCTGTTTCAGTTGGGCCGTTAGGTCCCGCCCCCTCCCTCGGCCCACACAAGCACCGGCCTTTTCTACAGCCGAGACAGAAAGAAGGGCAGGCCGGGCTTGCTATGCAAATATAGCCTGAGTGGGTGTCAGCTCAGAGCAGAGTGTGCAGCAATGTGAGAACTCTCACAAGCCCTGCCCACAGAAGCCAGTTACTAAGCAACCACCTGCAAGAGGGCGGGAGTGGAGAGGCGGGGCCATTGATTCAACAACTGTTGCCTGATCTGAGCTCTTAGTGTGTGACTGCCAGTCAGCTGGTGAGCCAGTGAGCAGTGGAGAGGAAGTGTGTGAGGGTAAAAGGTGCAGAGTGTGTGTTTGTGTGTGTGTGACAGAGGAGAGGCAGTTGTTGTGCTCTGTGTTGGTGCAGGGAGGAAAACCAGGCAGCCGGTGCAGTTTTTTACATCCTGCTCCCTTCTGCCTCTCGAAGGACTATACCAATACAGAGACTCAGTCTTTGGACTATTCTGACGCTTCCTCCTCTACTTGCCTCAGACGGGATCACCTGTGTGTGGAGAGCGTGCGAGCTGAGACAACGGACTTAGCCCTTGTAAAAGGAGCTGGTGGATGACTTCAACGGATGAGGGTTTGTCTGCTGATACGTGGGAGAGTGCTGAACATGGGCTCCCCTCTCTAGTTACCAGGGTAAGAGACCTGAATGCACCCTGCTTGATGAAAAGTAAGTGGGGGTGATGAAATATTACTTGACAGAATGAGAACAAACCCCAGAAAGGGGTCAGCAGAGAGGTTTGGCAACAGAAAAACTAAAATTGGAGGAAAGCAGTGGCTGTTGATGTGTTGTAGAGGGGCTGATGAGTTAAAGGAGGGGCACTTCAGTTGCAGAATCCATTGTATCCCGGTTTGTCTTTGAATCTGTGTGTTACACTTAGTTGACCCGGCCTCACAGTTTGTCTTTCTCGCTCAATTGATGGCGTGCGTTATCATCTGATCTGTTTGTTTTCTTTCTGCCTCCCTTCCTTTGTTTATATCGGCAAGTTTAAAATCTCTCTGATGGTAGTGGGATTTATTGGAAATTTGAATAACAGGAAAAAAATGGATGCCAGAGAATACCATAAAACTGATAGGAACCAAATTCCTTGTTCAGGATTCATTATAAAAATGATAATAAGAAGGAATTTTGCTCCAAATATGCAGACAGTTAGGATTCGGTATCTTAAACAACCTAAAGATGAAACACTGACTTAAAAATATTTGACATTTATCTCAGAAATGTCTTTTTAAAATGTATGATACAATTCTAGATGGGATAGTCAGTTACTGGAAAAGCATCCAGGTATATGTATCCATTACACACAAAACTTCCTTCTGAAATATTTGGCTGTATATCAGTGACGTTTCCCAGCATTGTTGGAACGCTGTTGTCAAACATAATAAACATATAACAGACTGTAGAGCAACAATTAGACCGAAATATGTTCGTTTTCTCTTCTCTGGGATGTATTTAGATGTTGTGAGTTCACTGCCACGTTCAGCAGTGAAACAGTACTGACCCAGTGTCAGTGTTTCTTAGGCAGTAAAACGGACACATACAAGCAGGTCATTGACAGCATTCAACTGGTGGCGTTTCATTCACAAAGCTGAGCTCTATTTGTTTTGTCAAAAGCAATGTGTGACGTAAGACAGTGCAGTCATTTTGAATATTCCTGACCTGTGATGGGACATTATATAATGAGATTTGTCTTCTCCATTACAGTAGAGAATTGTTATTGTTTCAGACCCGGGGTAACATCTCTGTTTTAAAAAAATATAATCTGCTCACTAACTAATTTTAAAATTGAATGAATTGTTGTTTTTTTATAATATTGTACCAGTAAGCCTGGTGTCTTCCCTGTGTTTACCAGGACTAGAATAACTAGATTAACACAGGACTGAGTTGGGCTGATTAGATAGAGGCTAATCTGCAGAAGATAAGAGTTTCTCCTGGCTGACAAATTGTTCAGGACTTGGATACTGAGAAAGAAGAAACAATCATCCAATAATAAAAAGTTACTTAAATGCAAAAAAGTCCAGTCATTGAGGTAGTGCCGACCTTTCAGCTCCACAGATTGTTTGCATATATTAGTTCACATGGATCAGCTGACACATGACGGGGCTTGACCACCTGCTGAGTCTGCCAGACAACACTGAGATGCCTCCCATCAATGGATGGCTGCAAGTAGGCTGACAGCCCCCAAAGAAAATGGTGCTGGGGTTCTTTAAAAGGTTTCGAATGCACAAAAGTACAAAAGGGAGAACACATTTCAGCTGTGAATAATGAACGTGAACAATAGACGAGCAAGAAAGTTCCTAACTGTTTTCTTCAGCTGCCTTTTACTCACAATGTTTAGGTTTTTTGTAAAGATGAATCTAACTTGTATGTGCTTCATCTCTAATTGTTAGAGAGCAAATAATATTGGTAAACTAGTAATATTAGAAAAAAAAGGCAGATGTTTTATATAAGGGGAATTGATTTACTCTGATTTCAGGCAACAATGCTAAATATCCCTTGATCACCACTTTGAAGAATAAAATTATTTGTCATTTTAAAGGATAATGTCACCACCTTGAAAATATTTATAGGTGAATTTATGGGTGAATAAAAAAAATCATCATCATCAAATATAATCAAATTTAATTAGAATGCACTTTCAATTTCACTGAAATCTCAAAGTGCTACAACAGAGTTAAAATCATCAGCTGAAAAATATAGCACAGTAAATAAATCATTTAAAATATATATTTCTTTTAAAAAGTAGGTATATGTTCAGATAATGAAAGATCAAAATATTTTGTTAAGTATTCATTTTTTTGCATGGCACCTATTTTATTTTTAAGAAGGAATACATGAAGAAGTTCCTTTCTTTCATCTTAAATAACAGAAAAAACATTAAGATAATGAGTTTGTTGCCTGTTAGTGGCACATGTTGACTTTAGCTTCTTCAGTTCTTTGTTGGGAAACCGACACTCATGCAATGTAATGCCGATCTCACGGATTCAAAGCTTCCCACAGTTTAGAAATAGTTGACTGACATTAAAGGAAGTCAAATGAAAATGAAAACATACCTACTGCTTTTTGTCGCAGCTTCTTGTAACTAACTAAAAGTTGTTCCAAAGCACAAGTTCAGTCATGTGCTCGTGTTCTCAGTTTTAAACTGGTTTTGTATGTTAGTAATGTACTTCCCTCATTAATTTACAAAAACACTAACAATGAATTGGGACACCTGCATCACTCAGACGCAGGATGAATTTCAAGTTCTCCTAGTTTAACGACCCACTCTGTAAGAAAACGCAGACACACTAAATGTTGGGATTAAATCCCTTCTGTCAGCACTTCTTTTTTATCTGCCAACAAGATCTGATATTCTAAACTATTTTTTTATCACCATTACAGTAATTATAAAGTGAGTTTGCTCTTATTAAGCTTGTTTAAAGCGGCCATTTCATACAAATTTCAGGACTTTGTGGTTATTTTCTTAAGTATTAACCAGTAATATGAGACATTTTATATCTAAAAAACATCAGGAAACACTGATTAACAGACCTTTCAATCTGTCTGCGTTAAAATTCTGGTGGTTCTGGCTCCTTCCGTGGCTAACAAACTAGCCTATGAGAGCAAAGAATACTGTTTCCTGCCCCGCTGCGCATGGCAACGTCAGACGTCGTGTCTTCCTGTTTACTACGTCTTATGCTAACAGCTTTTAGCCAGCAGCATGCTAGGCGTGGTTTCAACTGCGGAAGCTGATGAACACTAACGAACAAAGGAGGTGTGATGAAACAGATACAGGCCGTTCGAACTCGGGTTTTATCGCCACCTGCGTAGTTTGAGAGATAAAAACTGAAAGAGAAGTTGTTGATCTGTTTTCACACCCACTATGAAGGTAAGAACACCTGTGGAGCTAAAATATTCATCAAAAACCTCAGAATAGCTGTTTTTAATGGAAGGGCCTCTTTAAAAATCCAACAGTAAACCCAGACACCCTGAATCTCCCCCCTCCTGCTAACAAAACTTATTGAGAATACCTCCACACAGCCTTTAGTGGGCCTCTAGTCCCTCCCTACATTGTCCTTTATCCACAGCAGCATTCCTGGTAACCCAAGTAGCTACCTGCTCCCCTTGAAACAAATGCTTGCGTGTCTGCGTTATTTAAAAAAGATCCCATTGTGGAGAATCTCAGTTAGTGTGTCCACATGTGTCATTTGCTGAAACCCAGTTTCCTAGAGTGTTGACTTTGCATAGTGGTAGTGAAATATGAGTCATCATTTCCCCATTGTGTAATGTCTGGGTGTGCACATGCATAGGAAGAGTGTAGCTTAGCATAGGAGCTAAATATTATGGGTGCAATGAACGATGTCCATAACACAAACACAAGCAACGTGCTCTCTTATCTATACCTGAAGTTGAAAATTGAGTAAAAAAATATAAAATAGATAGAAATACATTCAAATAAGCTAATGTCCCAAGACACTTGTTTTCTGCAAAGTCTCAAACTCATTGTGTCCCAGAGCTTCTTATTATCATCTGATATTATCTAAGAATCAGAGACAGTCTGATATACTGGAGTCAAAAAGCTGAATATCAAAGCAGAGGTTAAATGATTCACCTTTAAAGTGATATTTTTGTTGTGGCAGCAGCTGAGCAGCAGAGGTGGGAATAAAAACAAGAACAAAGAGGGAGAGATGCAGAGATTTTTTTTTTCTTTCCTTTAGTCTAATAAACACATGCAGAGAGATTCTGCTGCTCTCAGTCAGTTTCCCCCTAAAATCATTCCTCAATCCTTCTTTCTCACTTTGATTCTTCCATCTCCAGCTCAGTCTTTTTACTGCTGACTCACTCTAAATTAAAGCTTCAACACTGTGGGTCGATCAGGTCAATGCCAGTTCATCTGAATTATCCTTCACAGAGACGTCCTTCTTTTGCTTTTCTCTATTTTCCCTCAGACGCTTGTTTCAATTGACCGAAGAATGAAAAAAGGTCATTACTTTCCAAGTTGTTGTGTAACAAGTTTGTAACAGGAGCAACACCTTTCAAAAGCTGAATAATTCCTTTAATCTTGATGTACTCATAGAAGACACCACAAAAATGTTCCTAAAATATCCTCGGAGGGCGGTTTTCAGCTGAGTTTCATTGGAGTTTTGAGTTTCTCAAAACTATTTATGTTATTCGGCTTTTCCCTCTATGACTGATTACAAATTGTACACAGATAAAAACAAGACAAAAAGTTGTGAAAGTCAATTAAAAGTCACAGTCATGGCCTGATGGTCTTTCCTGTGAGATCAATAGAACCTTGCAGTGCTTGGCCATCCACATCATTTCTCATAGATCCAGAATTAACGATTTGTTCAGCAATAAAAATGCATCGAGTCAAACCTCATCTCATAACACAAACTGGTGTGAGATGAAGAGGGTCGAGACTCTTATCTTTTTAAAGATAGTTGTAACAATGTTGTTTAAGCCTGAAAAAGACTTTTAGTTGTTGCCGATTGATCTGTAAACTCTTGCTTTTTGTAATTATCTGCTGTCACTCCAAGTACATGTTTCAAGTCTGTCAGCATTTATTGTGACAGAGCTGACAGAGCTACACTGTCATTGTGTCATTGATTGACGCTTCAAAGAGAGTCAATTTCGCCGTGAGTAAGAAAAAAGCTATAATGAAGGCAATAAAGACCAAACATACTTATTGTCTCCTTTAAATAAACATAAAAAAGAAACATATTAGCTGTTGCTTTGTTTTTATTTTCTATTTAAGATTCGTTAATGGGGCTGCAAACAACGTGCATTACCTCGTAACGTGAACCTTAAAGAGGCCATTTCACACAGATTTCATGACTTTTTCATGGTTACTTCTGAAGTATTAACCTGTAATATGAAACATTTTATATCTAAAAACCGTTAGGAAACACTGATTAACAGACCTTTCAATCTGTCTGCGTCAAAAATCGGCTGGTTTCGGCTGGTTCCATCAGGGTTCAGGCAGCAGCCCGTTCACATTCATTATTCAAAGTTGCTGGACTCTGATTGGCTAACAAACTAGCCTATGAGAGCAAGGTATACTGTTTCCTGCCCCGCTGTGCATGGCAACGTCAGACATTCTCTCGTCCCGTTTGCTACGTCTTATGCTAACAGCTTTTAGCCAGCAGCATGCTAGGCGTGGTTTCAACTGCGGGAGCTGCCGAAAACTAATGAGCAAAGGAGTTGTGATGAAACAGATACAGGCCGTTCGAACTCGGGTGTTATCGCCACCTGCGTAGTTTGAGAGATAAAAACTGAAAGAGAAGTTGTTGACCTGTTTTCACACCCACTATGAAGGTAAGAACACCCGTGGAGCTAAAATATTCAACAGAAACCTCAGAAAAACCGTTTTTAATGGAAGGGCCTCTTTAAACTGTTTGTTGTTGCTGCCTCTGATCACCTTTTCCTGGACTTTTGCTGCCAAATAATCTGCTGCTCAACAATGTCAGCTTCTTTTCAGCCAGACTACTGTATCAATCTTAATTTCCATAATGAAATTAGTTGCAGGATAATGGCCAAACAGATCATGTAAGACATATTAACACTGAGGTCTGTATGTTTTTATATCACAAATGCAAAGCAGGTAACAGAAAATATCCGAACAGAGCAACATTTAAGTTATTTATATACTTGTTGTTTTAAGTATTAAAGGCATAATATGCAGAATTTTTAATATTATGCTTTTGAAAAATAAATTAATACCATAATTAGAGAGCTAAACAACATGTTGTTTGCTATAATTCCATATGTAATTTATTACTGATCCTTTTTTAATTTTTTGTTGTTGCAGTAAACTTGTAGTACTTTTTTCCCACCACTAGAGTGAATATGCCAATTTTTGGCCAAACTCCTGATCTCCTAACCGCAAGATGGATTCTCACGAGATTTGGAGTTTTCCAAACCCACGAAAATCCATCTTGTACCGCTCCAACTAAACCATCTGACTCAACTTCACTGGTGGTGTGGACCAATCATGTGTCAGCATTGTGCTTTGGGGCGGGTGTTCAGGTATGATGATAGCAGCAAGTGACCAGGCAAAGCAAAACAAACATGACCGTGCTGGTGGAAATACACATAGAAGTGGCTATTGAATTTGTTTGTTTACAAGCACTTAGTTGGGGGGACCAGGCCCCCTATGGCCCGCCCATAGCGACGAATCCGCACCCACTAATACAGTTTATAAGCAGAAAAAAGCTATTTTGAGGGTGAGTTGCTCTTTAAGTTATTCTTTCTTGATGTCTTCTTCAGTCCTGGGTCCAACACTGAACTCCCCCTATCTGACACCTGTGTCAACTAAAACCTCCATTAAACTACTAAAACCTAGCTAGCTTGCCTTCTGCTATCAAAACATCTCCGTCATCAGGAGCTTTTTTTTAGAAACAATTTATTAGAAAATCTTCTTTAATGCATTTGCTGTTCCTTATTATTAACAGGAGTTCATGTTCTGTCATCTTTAAACGTTCCACTCATTTTCTTTTGATACAAAAACTGATTAAACAACAACTGATTGTAGATCATCTGGACTGTATTGCAACTGTTTAATGTGGCTGAAAGTAACCTAGAATAAATGTAAATTACCTTCTTTTTGCTTCTACCAATCAAAAACCACCTAACAAGACAGAGAATTTTGTTTAATCAATAATTAACAACTCTGTGCTAAACAAATTTATTCTAAAATTCTGCCTAAATAGCTTTATTTTACTCCAATTCAACAGCTGTTTTGAACTCAAATCATTTATTTATTCATTCATCACCAAGAGCCCTTCTGAGTGAAGATCCCGTGAGAATGTGTCCTGGTTACTCATGGTGAATCCAGGCTGATAAACATATTAACTAAACCTTTTTTTTAGGCATTGTTTTTTTGCAGCACTACACAGATGAATCCAGATTCAAATCTCAATCAGTCATTTATGAGGGAAGTTTACAAATTTCTTATTCTTGTGTGGGTTTTCTTATGAAATGTCATTTTTCGTACAGTTTTACTTCATTTACTTATTTCAGCCTGGATAAATATCTCATTAGATGTAGTTCAACCACATTTACATGCAACGTACATCCACAGAGTTTTAGTTTTTCTGTCAAAGTAAATTCCTATAAGGCCTAAAGCACAGGACAAGAGGTTATCTTATCACTGTACAGAATTTGTAACTAGGGCTTTCAAAATGTACGCGCTATAAACACATGAACACAAAGCTCCTGTCACGTGCGTTAATTTTTTTTACTTTGCTCATGTGTGCACGCACAGGTCTGTTGGCCCTCTGAGCAATCTGTAGTCTGTAAGGAAATGACGAGGCAGTAACGTAAAATGCTAACTCAGTGGATGCTAGCTAGAGCATGGAAAGCTAAAAAGGTCCTTTGAATGAGAAGTTTAGCTTTAAAACTCTACCAGATGGTAAAATTGATAAGACGTAAGTTATTTGTGCTTACTGTTGATGTGAACACCGTAGTACAACTCTCAAATATCACCTGTTAGCGAAGCATCCAGCTGATGAACAGCGCCCTCCTCGCTGAAAGCAAATTATACTGGATCAGAGGAGACACTCGTTCCAATTTAGTCTAAAGAAGTACACTTGATAAAAACTTCAAGCATTCTACTTTTTGCTTAAGGACACTGTTACAGTTATAATAAACATATTTTCACAAAGTACATTTGTCCATGCCAGTATTTAAAAGTACAGCAGAAATATGAAAAATATTTTAAGGTCAATTAAGAAAATCTTACAAAATCTGGAATTAATAGTGAGTTATATGGCAAATAAAAATGTTAATCATTT
Source organism: Pachypanchax playfairii (assembly GCA_006937955.1). NCBI lineage: Eukaryota > Metazoa > Chordata > Actinopteri > Cyprinodontiformes > Aplocheilidae > Pachypanchax > Pachypanchax playfairii. The sequence continues at coordinate 746,509 of SSNP01000093.1, read as the reverse complement.
GACAGCCCTAGTAATAACAAACTATTGTGCATTTTTAAGAGACAGCAGGACTTTGAGTGTAACAATTCCAGTATACATGACTGTGGGCTGCAGAGTACCAGACCTTATCAGAACATCAAATATTTCACAACATATTTCATGAGAGAACCCTGTCAAATAATATACAAAACAGGTTATTTCCATTGGTTCAATGGAGAAACAAAGCAGATGTGCATTTTGGGAACGACCTTGTTTCCTCGTTTCTTTGTGTACTGACAGGACGACGCCTGTAGCCTAAACCTTCAACAATAACACCATTTGTTGTCCTCTTCAGTTGTTCAGGCTTTCTGTTGTTCCTCCCATCTGCTGCTTGAGTTCCTTCCAGAGTTTAATCCGCCAAAAGCCAGAAAAAATTTACAATTTGTTTTTTAAAAAAACAAATGGCTTAGAAGTGTATTAACAACAAAACCTAAACTGCTGTCTGTATATGAAAGAAGTGTCAAAACACTGTCCTTGTGTTTTTGTGTAGACAGCCAAAACTTAACCTTTTGAAACCATGATGTCATGAGCCCCACCTATACCATCACGTTCAAGACCAGGCGAGTCAGACACAACAGCAACAAGAATGACTGACATGCCACATCATTCAGCATACAAGGCCTACATATTCTGCTTTATTTCAACTCTTATGGTGCGTTCACACCGGCCCAACCGTCAACGTCAGAAGCGGCAAGTTTACATGTAAAGTCTATGGTGGAGTCCGTCAGACAGACGTCAACGACTCTGCGTCGCTTTGTGAGCGTTATGAGCGGCGACTTTTCAAGCTTTTTGAGCGTTTCAGGCGTTGACGCTTGAAAAGCTCGAAACGCAGAAAGTTCAGCTAGCTGAACTTTTGACGCTCTTGAAGCGGCATGTCAACCAATCAGAGCGTCTCATCGTAGTGACCTGAATGAAGCAGGAAGTCTTCAAACAGGGTGCAGGACAGACGGAAGTAGCGCTGGAAGCAAACCTCATCCATATGTAGCTCCTGGAGCAAATGGTTTAACTCCTCAAACTCAAAACACATCTGAAGAATGGGGTGTATCCACAAACGGAGTAAATAAAGCCCAGCCACTCTCTCTATATGATCCGCCATAGCTCCAAACATCCGATAACAAAGGAAGCCCCGCCTACGCGCTCTTTTTAACGGTCCAGCGTTACGAGCTTTAACGCCTATGCGCTCTGACTGGCAGGCGTTACAAGCTTCAACTTTCAAACGTCAAACTTGAAGCGTTATGAGCGTTGCTTGACGTTGACAAAGTGGCCAGTGTGAACGCACCATTATACTTGCCTTCTTGTGTCCACAGTTTGTTTTTATGCTCCTGCTCTACAGCTTGTCTCTGGTTTTTGGTGTATTTTCACCACAAACACATACACCACATATTTATTGGAGCCTTTTGGATTTTTTTCCACATTTTTTTGTGGGTGAAGACATTATTTTTAGACATTGTAAATAAAAATATGTTGTTTTATTTTATAAACTGTGTGTTTTTGTTGGGCTGCAGCAGGGCCCTCGTTCTCACATCCTCACACCGGCTCCCAGCTGGATTAAGGAATTCAATTTTAAAATGTAGGTGTTTTTGTGTTAAATGTTAAAAGGCCTCACCCCCTCCTGTCCTTTTAAGGGGATAGCTCAGTACTTCTAATTAGTTAGTGTCTTTTCTCTGCAGTAGACCACACTTTCTGTTCCAACTGGGTCAAAAGGAAACTATTTTTGGAGATATTAACATATACAACAATACAAACTTTAAAATTTACAAGCAGTTCAAGCTGACACTTTGATATGGAGTTTTATTTATACTGCATGACTTTAACTACAGGTGATTATTTACCCTTTAGCTTATATGTGGGTGGATGTTTCCTCCTGTTCTGTTCCAGCTCTCTGTTATACAACCACAAACATGTTGTGTATTATTCTACTCCCTGGTAACTGTTGGTAGCTGCTAACTAACTAACTGTATGTCACAGTTTTTACTCCTATAATCCTTCACAATGTTGCTCAACAATGGACACAAAATACATGAGTCAGCTGTGGGAGTTTCAGGTTAGCCTAATGTGATGTAATTAGCGCTCATCATTTATATTACATAATATTCACAGCTGGAAAACAGACTTTATCCTGCACAGATATACAGAATAACACTCTTCTATACCATAACCCTTTTTGTCTAGTTGATGTTTGGATGTGGTGCGTTGTGTCAGTCGGTTTTGCTCCTGAACACTTTGTAGAAGTGTGATGGCAGAGTGGATCTCAGTGGTGATCTGGACAGGAAATGAGTGAAAAAAAATTAGAGGAAAAATTAACTAACTGCGTACTGACACAAGAATACATTTTTGCTATCTCCTGCAGTCGTGGCAAAAAAGTTTTGAAAATGACAGAAAAACTAGCGTTCACTGTGGACCGTGTACACCAAGAGCCTGCAGCATTTATTTCAGCTATGTTCATTTCCTTAACTAAAATATTAAAATAAACCATCAAAATCTGTACAACTTGTGTAAAAACGGTTATAATATAGAAATTGAGCCTGTTTGAAATAGTCTAAAGCAGGGGTGGGCAACTCCAGGCCTCGAGGGCCACTATCCTGCACATTTTAGATGTTCCCCTGTTTCACCACACCTGCTGCAGATGAACAGGTCGTTAACAGGCTTCTATAGGACTTGCTGAGAGGTTGCAGATTTGAATCAGGTGTGGTGAAACAGGGGAACATCTAAAATGTGCAGGATAGTGGCCCTCGAGGCCTGGAGTTGCCCACCCCTGATATAGAGTTAAAATTGCTGATTGATTTGTTTGTTGCTACACACTGTGTTTAGTGTTTCAGCTGCTTTCAGACCCCCCACTCGGCCCTTTGTTACACTGCACAACGGCTCCTTCAAAGTGTTCAACAGTTTTAGAGAATTCTACATCTGAAGACATTTTGTTGAGAGTTGGGTTGTTTGGAAATGGAATAACTCTGTACACAACTTAAACAGCTGATAAAGTATGACAAAAATACAAACAAAGATCTGTAAAAAGTTAGGAAAACAGTCAAAATGGTCAAACAAGTCCAAGATAGTTAGGTCCCTAATACATAAATATTGCAAAATATTTGGTAATGTATTGTAATGTCATTTAATAAGTTTGTGGGTTTGATTCTGTGCTTAAGGTCAGTTTGATTTTCCTGAGACTGATGCCTCTTCTGACTTATCTTTGTTCTTCAGCTCTCACATTCCTGTCTCACACACTGTCCCAATAATTCTGTTATTATTATCGCTGGGTTTGTTTGTTATGTCTCTTTCTTCCTTCTCACACATTAGTTCTATTCCTCCATTCTCCATCCACACACCTGTCACACATCTGGTTTAATCCACACAAAAAGTGGGATATAAAATAAAATAAAATAAAATAAAATAAAGGAACGTTACACATTTTCCTGTCTAAAAATGTAACCTCCCATAATATTTAGATATTTATTTAAAGTTTTACTGATGATGATTTTTTTTCTGCTTCGATGTGACAACCATAAAACTCTGAAATATTCAACCTGTTTAATGTCTGCTCGTGTCTCCATGTTAATCTGTTGTGTGATGTGTGTCTTCAGGGGGGTGAGAAGGAGGAGGTTTCACCGGTCACCATGTGCACTCGGTCCTCTCCAGGGCCCGTGCCTGAGTGCCAGTTGTTCCCTGAAGGAGGGGGAGAGTCTGAAGAGGGTGTGGCAGAACGAGGCAGGGAACGGGAATCAGACCGAGATAGTGCCGTGGAGAGCTCCCAGGGGTCGGAAACCTCCGATGGTCTCACCAGATACCAGGACAAGGAAGACACACTAGGAGATCTTTTTTTTACTGGAGAGAAGTGAGCATCATTCAATCTGTTTTTATCTTTGCTTTATTTAAGATGTTTTACAGTAGGATCACTTCCTCTGATCATTTTGTTACATTATCAAAAAAGCTGCATGAGATTTTTTTCACAAACACATGTTTTTAATGATTTTACTACTCTGTAATATCTGATTACAAATTATATTTTTGACAAAATGTGCCTTGAACAGTTACAAGTAAACATTATTGGAAATAGTTTTACATCCTAATTTAATTTTGAAAACTTGAAACAAAAACCAACAGCGGTGATGAGTAAACCTCAATGAGCCGGAGCATCATGTCCATGAAGAGTCAGGTAGTTTGGGCTTGTCACAAAGTGAAGGACAGTGACTAAAGACACCTGCCACACTGTAACACCACTAAAGGCTCCTCTGGTGATAACAGTGACTGAGAGACACTTTTTCTTCTTAATTTCTCCAACTTCACTGGCAGCATCATTTCTGTTCAGCATGAATCAACTTTTAACAGAAAACAAAAAGCACTGAGACCCACTGGTTATTTGTCTGGTATAAATGTTCCCCGGCCCATGCAAGACAATAGCTACGTTTACATGGGCACATTTAATCGGAATAAACGCCCAATCGGAACAAAAATACGTCATGTAAACATGTTAATCAGAATGTTTTGATCCGATGCAGCCTGATCCGAAAGAAATTTCCTTCCGATCGAGAGGGGTGGTTTTGTCCGATCTTCATTCAGATAGACGAGCATGTACACACCCATTCGGAATGAAGGGGTGAAAAAAGCCCACTGCGCATGCGTACAACTTCAGCGTGACGTCTTTCCGCTTTCGCAGACCCAAGTAGAAAACATAGCGGGAGGTAAACAGAAGTGGTCTGCTGGTGCAGTCATCCTGTCATCCTGCTCTCCTCTCCTGTGGTGGAGGAGCAGTAGCAATATGTATTCATGCGCCAAGCACTCAATCAGGTTAAATGAGTTGAGCATGCGCACAGCGAGTTGTCTTTCTGGGGGAAGAAAAAAAAGGAAACAAACTTCATCCTTTCTGCACGTCTTTCCCGCCCCATCGTGTGCTCGAGCTGACTCACGTTTTCCCCAATATGGACCTTCTGCGGGTGATTACCGTTATGTTTGGGTTTTTACTGGTCGCATTAACCAAGCTAGAGGCTGAATACATATTGCTACTGCTCCTCCGCCACAGGAGAGGAGAGCAGGATGACAGGATGACTGCACCAGCAGACCACTTCTGTTTACCTCCCGCCATGTTTTCTACTTGGGTCTGCGAAAGCGGAAAGACGTCACGCTGAAGTTGTACGCATGCGCAGTGGGCTTTTTTCACCCCTTCATTCCGAATGGGTGTATACATGCACGTCTATCTGAATGAAGATCGGACAAAACCACCCCTCTCGATCGGAAGTAAATTTCATTCTGATCAGGCTGCATCGGATCAAAACATTCTGATTGACATGTTAATGAGATAGCAGCTAGCAGAGGGAGGATGCAGGTGTTCCTATAGGAGAAAGAGACCTTGAATGAGAAAACCCAGTAAAAGTCTGAGTCTGAGGCATTTCCTAACTCTAGATAACGAGACAAAAGACAATAGTTTTCACACACACAAGAAGAGGAGAGGTGATGCTTCAAAACTTACTGCAAGATGAGAAAATGGTCAGACGTTGTGTGTGAAACTGAGATGAGATATCTGTACCTCTATTGTTCACATTTGTTGTTTGAAATAAAAGTTACTACTTGATAAATAGACTGTGATCCTTTCTAAATCAACTAACTCGGGAGGGACGCGGTTCGAGGTTCACGGTGGCTTATCTCACGTCTCGACAAAGGTCACATTAAGGTCATCTGTAAAAGGTTATAATGCTTCTCAGGTTCACCTGAAATTTCACCCAAAATCAAACATCCCTAACTTTTTGTGAGTAGTGTATAAAGTTCTATCTTTTAATTTATTTCCAGAAATGAAGAAAATAATATTAACATGTTCACTTGTTTTACAGGTGTGGTCAGACAACTATCTCTGTGACTTCTGACCTGTCCTCAGCCTCTCTGAACGAGGAGCAGTTTGAGGACTACGGAGAGGGAGAGGAACCAGATTACACTGCCAACACCCCCTCGCCTGACGACGAGACTCGTACCAACGGTTTCTCCGACCTCGGCTCGTCTGTGCCCTCCAGGTGAGACAAAGCCGAAACCTATAACTCTGTAATTGTTTCATTTAAATTGGACTTCAGTGCACAAGAGACAGACTCAAGTTTTATTGAAATACAGCAGAGTAGGACCTCCTCGTTCAGGACCAGGATTAACTAAGAGTCCGGTCTCTAACTGCAGACAGAAAGCTACTTAAAGGTGAGATGACATCACTGTTTAAACTGGCGTAAAGCTATTTCATGTAGTAGATATGCCCGCATATGTCAACTCTCAAAAGAATTTGATTAAAAAACTAACACGGCGGGGGTGTACGGGCAGGTCAGAATCCTCTTCTCAGCAACACGGTTCCTTTCATTAATGATATGTGGGTCTCCCTGGCTGACTTCGCTCTGATTGGCTACAACCGTTGCCCGCAGCAAGCCTTTCTTCTCGGCTCCGTCAACAGTCCAGTAACATGGCGAGTGGACGTTTACAACCGTATATGTTCGATCCTGAAACGTCTTCTGAGGAAGACGGAGGGGTGAACACATAAAACTCAACTAATCACATGAGCGAATAAACAGTGCTGTCAGATGTTATCAATGAAAATAGATTCACAATATGGTATGATAAACCTGTTGCTCACGGACATTGTTGCTAGAGCGGCTATCACATGCTAGCATCATGGACTCTTCAGACCACGAACAAACGTTTATCAGGCAAGGCAGCATTTTATTAAATAAATAAACATACGGGTATTGACGATGTGGTCGCCTCCTTCAGGGTTGGTAAAGAATTTTTAATTAAAATCAGTTTCTTCGACAATCCCAACTTGAATTCAAGCAGTCCTCCGTGAAGTGAGCTGAACATATTTTCAAATTGAGGTTATAACTGCGTGGCACTTCTCCATAAATGAACTTCAGCCACTCTTCTCTAGTTTTTTCATCCTTCGGGAGTGAGTGTAAACTTCCAGCATGGGTTGAGCATCCTTGGACACAACAGGTCCCCGTTTGCGTAGCCATCTCTTCTCAAGTGCAGCAGCACAAGCTAGCACAACGCAGCTACCGGTGTATGGGCTGGGGGGGGGGACTGTTTACTTTACTGTGCACTGTTATTGGATGCTATGAAATACGTAGGATGAAATGCCACGTCGGAAAAAATGGTGCTTTCCGATTCAACCGTTTTTTAAATATGAAACAAAGCGGACCGCCCACAAACGGGAACTTTGATACTCGCTTTGGACGTTCACACGGCCTCATCAGTGCACAACACATCATGATATACCCCAAAAAACTCAAATAAGTGCATTTTGATGTCATAACCCCTTTAAATATGTGCGGGACAGGTGAGTAGTGTCAGCGAATCAGGATAACACAAATGGGTAGAATGACCCCTCTTTTACACTGAACACGCAACAGATGCGCAATGTTAGTGACGCGTAATACGCTGCTGATAGCCGCCATTAAAGTTAATAAGACCGTTCCCACTGTGCATGAAGCGCGTCTTAGAAGCGTAGTGTCGCTAGCATTACGTTGCAGTTCTATTTTTTACGCTTAAATGCATCACGTTCAACATTTTAGTTTGGACCAGACAGGAAATCAGGCGTTCGTACCTGGAAGTTTCAAAATAAAAGGACACGTGTGGAGACTACATGAAAATACATAACCTGTGACGGGTATGAAGTGGTGTGAAAATAAGCTACATACCTTCTGGTTACATGTTGTCATCTTTCTCCCTGCTTGTTGTTGTGTGTACTGATGAAATCACGCATGTTCTTGCAATTCTCATGAGATTTCATGAACTTCCGGGAACAGCTGGATGTAACGCTTGCGCGAGGGATAAGCACGTGTAAAAAGTTCCTAGTGTGAAGGGACGCTCAGCTGATTGCGCGAGCAAAACGCTACGTGCTGCTGACGCGTCCAGTGGAAAGGAGGGGTCTAATGGGTGATTACTAGTGGTAGAGTAAAACACAGCATGACAGGAAAACAATGAAAACACTGCATGATCAGACCTGATTCATGATAAACACCATTTTCTCCGGTTAAAAAGATTCTGATAGACAACTCTGTCTGCCAAACAAATCAGGACAGGACAGGTAAAAAAAAGTCTCATTAAGCAAAATGTAAAACTGTTTTTCAACTAACTTCAGCTCTATTAATATGTCATGAATTTGATTCTTCAATCAGGAAGCTTTAGAACGTTCCTCTGACTCATAATATTCTGACTGAGAAAGTGCAATTTAGGAGTTCTTGCCCTCAAGACAACATTAATATTTATCAAATTTTTATGGTTAATTGGATTATTCCTCCAAGATGACGGACTAGAATTACAGCCCAATGCTGTCACGATGCATATAGAGTAGACAAAATGCACTAAAAAAAGCTGGTGTGGAGATTAAATTCACAATAAAGTCTGGAAACTCAGTGAAATAAATATAATTTGCTACAGTAAAAAGTAGGCAGATGATATACTCATTTATGTATATTATAGTATAGTAGAATATAGAATATTATAAAAAAAAATCAATTAAAAACAGGTTTACACATTTAAACAGTTGTTTTAATTATGAGATCTGCTCACTGCAGATCCTGCAGCTCAGTTAAATTCTTTTAAAGATTTCTACAAGAAAACTCAGTTTTCTGATTTTGTCAGTTCTAGTTTAAAACACTAAAATACAAAAAAAATCAAGGAGTTTTTACAGATTGAGTAGCTACACCTTACATCTGTGTGTTTCTGTTTGTTTTACAGTGCTGGTCAGACACCTCATAAAGTACCTCACCATTACGCCGGGGAACTCATGGATGTTTACTGTTCTCAGTGCAGCAAAAAGGTCAACCTGCTAAATGATCTGGAGGCTCGTCTCAAACATCTTAGAGCTACCAGGTAACACAACAACACAAAAATGTTTAACTGAAGTTAAAGAGACAATAATGTTTTCCTGCCTTCTGACAGGTAAAATACTTTAACAGCCAAATAAAACTAAAATAATTTCCAAAAGAAGAAAAAACACCCATTCAGATATATAAATAATTGAGAAAATGACCAGTCTTTTCTAATTATTGTTCAAATAATAGTACTTTGCAAAAATATCCAAGTTCGTTTCATATTTTGACACCTTAAAACTATAAACTTCAACGTATTTTACTCTGATTTCCTGTTCTCAACCAACACAAAGTAGTGTGTAATTATGAATGAGCCATGAAAGAGTAACATCCATATAAAAGCAAAAATAATGACATGATCAAATGTGCGTCATTATTTACATATTAAACGCCTTCTGAAGTATGTTTACCAAAGATGTCCTCGAGGAAATGTCAGGTTTACAAAAAATAGTCTGAGATGTAAAAGTTTTTTTACTTCTGCCTGCCTCCCTTTTAAAGAGGCCATTTCATACACATTTCAGGACTTTGTTGTTATTTCTTAAGTATTAACCTGTAATATGAAACATTTTATATCTAAAAAACGTCAGGAAACACTGATTAACAGACCTTTCAATCTGTCTGCATTAAAATTGTCTGGTTCCGGTTCGTTCCATCAGGCCTCGAGCAGCAGCTCGTTCATATTCCTTATTCAAATTTGCTGGACTCTGATTGGCTAACAAACTAGCCTATGAGAGCAATGTATACTGTTTCCTGCCCTGCTGCACATGGCAACGTCAGACGTTGTGTCCTCCTGTTTGCTACGTTATGCTACAGCTTTTAGCCAGCAGCATGCTAGGTGTGGTTTCAACTGCGGGAGCTGATGAATACTAACGAACAAAGGAGTTGTGATGAAACAAGTACCGGTTGTTCGAACTCGGGTTTTATCGCCACCTGCGTAGTTTGAGAGATAAAAACTGAAAGAGAAGTTGTTGACCTGTTTTCACACCCACTATGAAGGTAAGAACACCTGTGGAGCTAAAATATTCAACAGAAACCTCAGAAAAACATTTTTAATGGAAGGAAACAAGTGAATGTAAATAAAATTTTGCTTTAAATAAATAAATAAATAAATAAATAAATAAATAAATAAATAAATAAATAAATAAATAAATAAATAAATAAATAAATATATATATATATATAATATAATATAATATAATATAATATATAAATAACATTTTCCCAGTGATTTACACAAAGCCAGAGGAGAATTTATCCATCTGATCAAAAACCTGCAAATTAAAATACAATGAAAATACATTCTTTCTGTTGATGGACAGAGTATTGACTTTAGTTACTGAAGAAATCCCCTAAAGTTCAAATTACATATAAACTGCAGGACAAGAAAGTTAACAGATGTGTACTAAAATACAAACATGCAGATAAAATATTTTTAACATACACACTTGTATTTATATTAACTATTATACTACTGTATATCCTTCAACTAATTGTTTTGTAAGTCTGTCACTCATGCTTACCTCAACTACCCTCGTGTCAGTGGAACTATTATTGGAAACGTAATCCATGTTCACTATTTTTATCTGCACACTTGACCTAAAAAGCTAATGACACACACGCTCAAACACACACAAGTAGACACGTGTGTGTCATACAGGAATATTGAAATTAGCAGAATAACCTTTTTAAATGTGATCAGAACTTCAATGTTTCTCACACATTCTGTCTGTGCTGTGTGTCAGAAAAAAACTGGATATAGTTTTTACATTTTTTTTCAATAGTTTATTACTTGAACTATTTTATTGTAAATAATTGATATTTTTTTTCTTTTGTAGCCCCAACAGAAAAATCTCCAGCACTGCATTTGGAAGGTATGTGTGTCTGTTTGTGTGTCTGTTTGTGCTTTACACAACCTGCACAGATACACATACATCAGTCCATCTCACTCAGGCGTACACTGACAGATGTTTAGTCTTTAACCAGCTGTTCAGATAAAACAGGTACATGGGTTTTTGTTCCTAAGCTGAGAAAATGAGCACTGGCCTGAACTTTTTCAGGACATATTCTAATAAAGTTTTTCCCTTGTTTGTAACCACACAAACTAAATTATAGTGACAGTGTGAAAATAACCTGTCTACTCTGATATATGTATTCAATATAAGGTCCTGTGTTTCTCTACTTGGGGTCTGTGTCCAGTTTGATTACATCTCCTGCTTTATAGCTCAGTTTATCTTGTCATTTATTCTTCTTTGTCCTCTGTGTTGTCCGTCTTTCTTCCCTCCTTCCTGTTATTCTTTCTAGTCTCTGTTTTGTCAGTCTCAGTATCAGAGCAGAAGCTTGTTGTTAAGTTATTCTAGTTGAAGTCACTTTGTAGAGAGGTTGTCACAGCAGGGAGCAGCTGTATATATTGTTTGGAAGCTAATTAAAATGCTGCTTGGCCAGCTCTTCTCCTGGGCTTCATCCTCTCAGCCCTGTGAGTGTGTATGTGTGTGTGGGTTTGTATTTCTGACCTCCTGGGGACCCGTTTCCTGACTTTTACTATCTTTCTGGGGTCCGAGGGTTCTTGTGGGGACCGAAGCCTGGTCCCCATGAGGGGGACTCCCCTTTTTAGGGTTAGGGGTTAGGTTTATAGGTATGGTGTGAATAGAGTTTTAGTTAGTCTTAGGGTTAGTTATAGATCAGTAATGGTTAAGGTTAGGAAAAGGGTTTGGGTTAGGTATAAATCTGGTTACTAAAAGCAATGGAAGTCAATGGACGGTCCCCATAAGGATACCAAAACACACTTGTGTGTGTGTGTGTGTGTGTGTGTGTGTGTGTGTGTGTGTGTGTGTGTGTGTGTGTGTGTGTGTGTGTGTGTGTGTGTGCGTTCTGCCTCAGCTGCAGCATCATTTTTTTTTTAACCACACCAACATATATGGAAAAAGTCTCTCCAGTCTTCTGCAGACACCTGTAATCTGTTTATCTGTGTGTCTGAGCAGGCAGCTGCTCCACAGCAGCAACTTGAGCAGCAGAAATGGCAGCACAGAAGACCTCTTCAGAGACAGCATAGACTCCTGCGACACGGACATCAACGAGAAGGTGTGTACATGTGCGTTTGTGTTTGAATGAAAGTCTTTTCTAAACTGAGCCAGTTTTTTTTTTTTACGTGAATCTGATAAATACTGTACAGAATTAAAACCCTGATGAGTGAAGAATGGATTTAGAAAACCACTCATAGAGTTCAGACCTCCATCGAGAACCTCAGGTCCCCCCATACTGCACCAGAAATAACAGTCTCACCTTTGTTGTATCAACATAATCAGATTTATTAACCATGAAAACATATTTAGCAATTGAATTGACATTTATCTCATTATTAGTTGTGTTCATCTTGATCGAGCTCCTGAGTTTCTGAACATCAGATCTGTTACACACTTCTGATTCTACAGAGTCTCGACTATCTGTTGGTGTTTGTTGCAGGTTTATACCATCATTTGTTCTTGTAGTGATTAAAAATCTGAAGGTTCCCTATTTTTTCTTTAAAGATCCTGATCAATCCTTGGTATCATGTAGAACCTGTTGGGAACTCAGTCTGTATTTTTATTTATTATTTGTGGCGTTATATGCAGACATGTTAAGAAACAGCTCTATCTCACAATGATGAAGAATCTTTAAAAACATTCCTGGATCCAGATGATGATCTGGATCACACCCAAAATCTAAGCATTTCTTCTTTGAGCCATTTCTGACCTTTCCTGGAAATGTCATCAGAATCCATCCAGAACTTTTTGAGTTATCTTGCTAACAGACAGACAACCTAACAAACCTGGTGAAAACATTCCCTGCAGGCAGAAGGAAAGAGGGTTTTGTCACAATAGCAAACACAAAAAAATGTCATTTTAGAAAAAAAGTATTTTCTCTCTTATTTTTCTTTAGGTGTGTTTTTTGGAGAAAAAGGTGGCTGAACTTGAGCATGAAATTCAAATAAATGGTGACCTCAAGTCCAGACTGAAACAGGAGAACACACAGTTAGTGCACAGGTGGGTTTCAAGAACCTCCAGCAGTATGCAATAGATTGTGTCTGTAAAGTCAGACTTGAATCAGGTCTGTCCATAAATGTAACTAAAAGCAGGTATAGATAGTATTTTGTATTAAATCCTTCTTTTTAGGGTTAATGAGTTGGAGGAGCAGCTGAAGGACCAGGAAACCCGTGCAGAGCAATATCTCCAGGGGGAGTTAAGAAGACACAGAGAGGCGTACAACAAAATGGAAAGAGACAAGAACACACAGATAGAACTGCTGACGAGTCGGTGAGCAGCACACACTATTAAAATATGGTTCTTTGCATTAAAGTGGCCAACTTGTATCTTTAAAACAAGTTAAACTGAATGTTTTTAGGTCTAAAGCACCTGAAAATGAACAATGACGACCACAAACTTAGAAATTTTCACAAATCAAATCAAATGGTAGTTTTGAGAAAATTAGACACTTCTTTTTTTAAACTATTTTCTTTTAAACTAGTTTTTTTTTACTTCAAGAGATTCTTTATGATGCTTCGTGATACTTGACCCACAGGCGGGTCACGCTGTGTTTTTTTTTTCTTTTTCTTTAGCCCCTTTCAGACAGGCCATGAAAAAAGGGAATGTTCCCGGCTTCGTCTGTTGCGGTTTTCAGTCTGAAAGCGCTGTTGCGGTGTCGGCCCACATAATCTGGTCAGGGACTTATCCTACTGAAGACCTAGTAATAAGAGCCAACTTTACGTGGTGCAGTGTTTGTATTCAGACAGACAGGAGATGTCCCAGGAAAGCAGGAGGGGTGTGTGACGGTGGGGCAACGGGGAACACTGAAAACACATACACACTGATGACGTATCTCACGTGAACGAGTGTAAAGGAACATGTGATTTAACATGTGACCTTTGCTTTTTTTATTAAAACAAAAAAAAAATAATAATAAGTTAAATATATTCTAGGTCTTTATACACCTGCTTGAGGCTCTCCCTGAAGCTTTTCAGTTAATAGAAACCATATCAGTAAGGTTTTTTGTTTTCTGTGTGTGTTTCTTTGTCTGGCTGATGTGTGAAAATGAAACAGCTCCTGCACTCATATGTTCACCTTACCTGAACCTCAAAATAGCAGCATTGTTTCAGCCATGGAACTGGAAATGTTAATAAAAATAAAAAAATAAAAATAAATGTGTTGGTGAGTTAGTACCTTCTAACCACCAAAGCTGTAATTACTAAGCAACTAACCAACCGTATAACTGCTTTGGATCTAAAAACACATTTTAAAGGAGAACGCCCGTTTTTTGCAATTGTGGCCTTATTTATTCTGTGAGATGTGTTTTACTCGTCATCAGTGGTACTTTTTTGCGATTCGGATTCGTCTTGGAGATTTTTGATTCACACGGCAAACACCTAAACGGCAATAAACGAGAGTCGGTTGGGCCTGCGTTCGCCGACCCTAAATCGGTTTAAAATCAGTTCAAATCCGTTATTTTTTTAATCTGGCCATTTAGATACTCTATTGTTTATTCCGTTCCAGTGCCATCTTGAATCCTGCGCTCATAGAAATGATATTTTTTACAGTGACGGGAGAGCGATGTGATCTCTCCGTGCCCACTCACGTATTACCTGTAAGGAAGTTGTTTGAAACTGCTACTCCTTAGCTATTCGTAGCAACACACAAATCGGAACTCTTGTTTTCAGTGTAGAAAAAATGGGTCGATTTTGCGCATATCCTGGGTGCAACAGCAAAATGAGGAATGAAATTAAAAAAATAACGGATTTGAACTGATTTTAAACCGATTTAGGGTCGGCGAACGCAGGCCCAACCGACTCTCGTTTATTGGCGTTTAGGTGTTTGCCGTGTGAATCAAAAATCTCCGAGACGAATCCGAATCGCAAAAAAGTACCACTGATGACGAGTAAAACACATCTCACAGAATAAATAAGGCCCCAATTGCAAAAAACGGGCGTTCTCCTTTAAATACAAGCCCGATAGCAACAATTAGTTAACTTACATTTAAACCAGAAATTTGCCTTTGAAGTAGCTGCTGCCGGCTCCTGTACCGCCATTTTTTGAAAATACCGCAGTGACCAAGGGAAGGCATCAAGGAACGTCTCATGTATCTTTGGTATGTTAGCTAAACAGCAGACAAACCGAGGGGGGGCATAATCCTTAAATCTCATGGTTGGCCTGTCGCAGTTTATGAAACACAAATCATTGTCTGACAGAATGCTATGCTAACTAACATGTTGGCTTGTGTGTTTTTAGAGTTAAACATCTGGAAGAGGAGAATAGTGAGATGTCTTTGAATCTGAAAAGACTCAAGTCACAGACAGAGAAAATGGATGAGGTGAGTTCTACTTGTTTTTCGTTGTTGGTGCTTATTATTATTTTTCTTTAGCTTTGTACCTTCTTATCTGTTTGTCTTTCTAATATATTGTTTAAACTGCTTTAAATAAAATGTTCTGATCAGTTGAATCTTTAGCACCCACGGAAAAATCCACAGGGATAGTCTCAAGCTGTCTCGTCCTATTTGGACTCCTGTAAATGTCACATAAATTCACAGTTGAAACTTTTTAAAATTTGATAGTACAGATGAGCATATATAGGTAATATTATTGACCAAACATACTATAAAGCCAAAAGAATATAAAGGTACATACTTCAAACTGTAATCATGTCCATGTGTCCATCCATCCTCAGGAAAAACAGAGAATGACAGACAAGCTGGAGGACACCAGTCTGCGGCTGAAGGATGAGATGGATCTCTACAGGAAAATGATGGAAAAACTAAAACAGAACAGGCAACAGTTCCAGAAAGAGAAGGAGGCTATGCAGGAGGTGGGAGGTCCAAACTTCAGTAGTATTTACATTACATTTGTTAGTATGACATCATTCATCGGTCAAGTATCTGTTTTGCAGTTAATTGAGGACCTGCGTCGAGAGCTGGAGCATTTGCAACTCTACAAGCTGGAGGTGGAGAAGCCTGGGCGGAGTCGTAGTTCTTCCTCTGGGCTTGCAGAGTTCAGCAGCAGAACCAGGGAGGTGGAGCTGGAGCACGAGGTCAAGAGGCTCAAACAGGTAAAAATGAAACCCTGTTGTCAAATCTCTTTGATTTTTCTTCTTTAAGATACAGAGTACATACTGTGAGAAATTTCCCTTTGAATTCCAAATCAATGGAAAGAATTAGAATTTTTTTGTAAAACCTATCAATCCTGGCATTTTTCCAAATGTGTGCCATACATTACAGTGGATTTAAGCCATTACATTTTTTTTTCTACCAGAGTGATAATAAATTTGAGAACAGCTCATAAATGTATCTTTTAACAGTTTTTAAACATTCTTTACTGAAGTATTGTCTGGTTTAGTTTGTTGATATTTTTACTTTGACAACTCTGGAGCGGTTCGATTGCATGTGTGAATGCAACCTTACTGGGACCGCACCAAAAGCAGGAAGCGGACGATATTGTGCAGGGCATCCTGGGTAAATACAATATAAACAACTGCACATACCTTTCTCAACATCAGTGCTGTGATATTGCGTGCACTCCTTCTCATCACATGCCGTGTCTTTCGGAGCCATCTCAGCCGCATCTCAGTAGTCCTCTGACTCATTATCTGCTCATCCTGGGCCAATTACTGCAGAATATTGATCTGGTACATTCACCAAACACAAAAGATCCCAAAACCACCAGAATCTGCTGCTACTCCAAGTTTGTTTACGTTTCACTGTAGAATGAGACTGGCAGCACGCATTTCATACACATTTCAGGACTTTGTGGTTATTTCTTAAGTATTAACCAGTAATATGAAACATTTTATATCTAAAAAATGTTAGGAAACACTGATTAACAGACCTTTCAATCTGTCTGCGTTAAAATTTGGGTGGTTCCAGCTCCTTCAGTCAGGCTGCTTCGTCAGCAGCTCGTTCATATTCATTATTCGAATTTACTGGACTCAGATTGGCTAACAAACTAGCCTATGAGAGCAAGGTATACTGTTTCCTGCCCCGCTGAACAAGGCAACGTCAGACGTCGTGTCGTCCTGTTTGCTACGTTATGCTAACAGCTTTTAGCCAGCAGCATGCTAGGCGTGGTTTCAACTGCGGGAGCTTCCGAATACTAACAAACAAAGGAGTTGCGACGAAACAGATACAGGCCGTTCAAACTCGGGAGAACTCGGGTTTTATCGCCACCTGCGTAGTTTGAGAGATAAAAACTGAAAGAGAAGTTGCTGACCTTGTTTTCACACCCACTATGAAGGTAAGAACACCTGTGGAGCTAAAATATTCAACAGAACCTCAGAAGAAACGTTTTTAATGGAAGGGTCACTTCAAACAAAAGGTGTTTATTTATTGGATGAAATAATAGTCCATAGTAATAACGTAAGTTAACTAATTAAATAACAGCACCTGTACAACGGATGGTGGTGACTTCCAGGTGTAACCATTATTACTGTCCGGCCAGAAACGGCGACAGATGGTCTAGCAATATTGTTATCCAGGTAGAAACCAGGAGAAATTCAGGAGAATGGTGGTACCGGGAGATTTCGAGATGAGCATTGAAATTTGGGATTCTTCCGGGAAAATCAGGAGGGCTGGCAAGTATGGTTGGACGAGAAAGAAGAACAAAAATAACTCATTCCCCCCCAGGGATAAAGAATTAATGACCAGAGGAGGGGACATGGTAAATGGCGTGTACTTGTATAGCGCTTTACTCAGGTCCTACAAGCCCCAAAGTGGTTCCCAATACAGTCTGTCATTCACCCATTCATACACACACTCACGTTTTGTGATGATAAGCACACATGTTGTAGCCACAGCTGTCCTGAGACACACTGCCAGACACCAGCAGCACCGGACCCTCTGACCACCACCAAGCAGGCAGTGGGATAAGTGTCTTGCCCAAGGTCACAACGACCAGGCGATCTTTTCTCTGTGCGGATTCAAGCCGGTGACTTTCCGGTTACCAGACGACCTGTTCTACCACCTGAGCCACGGCCGCCCTATTGAAAGCAGAGTGGGGGGTAAATCACACCCTGGTTTTCACAAACAAAAAGAAGTAATGAGCAGCCCATGTGAACTGCAATGTCTTGTTGAGGTCAAAGGTCAAAGGGAAACAGACAGACTGGTTAGAAATGATAGAAAACTAACAAACTTTATGTTACAACCAGAGTGTGAGGATCATTGAATTGTGCTTCTTTCTTGCATCAATTTTGTAATTTTACTGGATGCTTTATTTCACATTTGTGTTCAGAACTTTATAAATTAATGGGTTGGTTGGTTGGTTGGTTGGTTGGTTGGTTGGTTGGTTGATTGGTTGGTTGATTGGTTGATTGGTTGGACACCATCTTTGAACGCACAACATGTGTAATCTTAAAGCAGATGGGCAACAGCAGCAGAAGACCATGCTGGTGCCACTTCTGTGAGTTTAAAATTCACATACAGGTGCCAAATTTAACAATAACAGACTGTAAAATATTCCCTGGTCAGATGAGTCACTATTATAGTTGCAATATTCAGATGGTTGAGTCAGAATTTGGGGGAACAACAACTATTGTTTCTTGAGAGCTATTTTCTTTAAAGTGTATTTTAAACTGTGTACTGAGGAGTAATTAGTGCCTCCCAGTCCACTCAACTATGAGGTCTATGGAATGTTATTTTTGTTATCTTTATCTCATCTGTGAGGGTCTGTCATTTTTCTCAGTGAAATGCTGCATGCAGTCTAGATTTCTGTGATCTAAGGAGTCACAACATCATGTGCAAATACAAAACTTAAAATAAAAAGGCACAACAAACACCCAAATCAAAGTACATGGAGTGGTTTTAAGGAAACACTGTGTGTGAAGGTTTTCAGCATTTGGGAACTTTATCATCTAAGAATCACAAAAACTGGGTCAAATTCCTGATGAGAATTTACTCAAAGTTCCTTCTTACATGTTTTTTTGTTTTTAATTAGTGGATCAGAACTTTATCACCACCTATTTGACTGGAACGTAAACTGTTAAGCCCTGTGTCAGATGTTGTTCAGCAGAATGGTATTATTAGAAGAACATACAGTATATGTCAGTAAGGTTCCAGCAACTTTCACATGCGGTCATGAACACGTTAAAGGTTCAGTATGCAAGAATTTTACAGTGAAATACTCACATAACAGTCTAATGTCCCACCGATGTTGAAAGTAAAGTCACATTGTAACAGATCTCGATTTGCTGGGTGCTCGCTAGTTTAAAAACGCTGGTCCATCACAGAATCAGTAGCTACGTTTACATGGGCACGTTTAATCGGAATAAACGCCCAATCGGAACAAAAATACGTCAATCAGAATGTTTTGATCCGATGCAGCCTGATCAGAATGAAATTTCCTTCCGATCGAGAGGGGGGGTTTTGTCCGATCTTCATTCGGATAGACGTGCATGTACACACCCCTTAGGAATGAAGGGGTGAAAAAAGCCCACTGTGCATGCGTACAACTTCAGCGTGACGTCTTTCCGCTTTCGCAGACCCAAGTAGAAAACATAGCGGGAGGTAAACAGAAGTGGTCTGCTGGTGCAGTCATCCTGTCATCCTGCTCTCCTCTCCTGTGGCGGAGGAGCAGTAGCAATATGTATTCTGTCTCTAGCTTGGTTAATGCGACCAGTAAAAACCCAAACATAAAGGTAATCACCTGCAGAAGGTCCATATTGGGGACAACGTGAGTCAGCTCGAGCACACGATGGGACGGGAAAGACGTGCAGAAAGGACGGAGTTTGTTTACTTTTTTTCTTCCCCCGGAAAGACAACTCGCTGTGCGCATGCTCAACTCATTTAACCTGATTGAGTGCTTGGTGCATGTGTACTCATGGCACGATCAGATCATTTCAGTTAGTGTCCATGTAAACAGGGATTTGGGAATTCCGATCGACCAAGATTTTAATCAGATTGGGGAAATTTGTTGCATGTAAACGTAGCTACTGTTTACATTAACTATTCCACGTCCAGACTTCCTGGTTCCATGAATCACATGTGAGTCTGCAAGGCTGCCAGGTCTTCAACACAAGCAGCTGTAATTTAACAACAACCAGCAGCAAAGAGTAAAAGAAGCAGCCCTGAGATAACTTGTAGTAAACCTAAGAAACCACGACATCGTTCCCAAAAACTGAACAAATGCAAGAGAAACAAAAAGAGGATTAACATCAGAACTGGCAACCCAGCAGAAAAAATCTTTTTTTTTTTTCTACATGAACTGCAGGACTCTGATTTGACCACAAGGTCTAATTCTTACAATTTGTACCTTTAAATGTGTTCTAATAATATACTATGAGGGGGGGGTTACACTTCGACAAAAATGGCTAACCCTTTCCTGAGACTTTCAATGTATAAAAAAAATGATCAGAGGAAAAGATGATTAAACTGTTTATAAATTACAGTTCCAATTTGTGACGCTCAATTGTCCAAGATCCTAGAGCGAGCCGTTTTCACTCAAGTCTCACAGTTCCTCCACGACAACGACCTACTTGATCCTTATCAATCAGGCTTTAAGCGAGGCCATTCCACTGAAACCGCTCTTCTCTCAGTTGCAGAGTCACTACGGGTTGCCAGATCGGCTGGTCTCTCCTCAGTACTCGTACTCCTTGACCTGTCTGCTGCTTTTGACACCGTCAACCACCTCATTCTCCTCTCGACGCTATCTAAACTTGGCATCTCGGGACCGGTCCTCTCGTGGTTCACCTCGTACCTTGCGGAAAGATCTTTCAGAGTCTCGTGGCATGGACAGATGTCCAGTCTGCATGAGCTGGCGACGGGTGTCCCGCAGGGCTCGGTCCTTGGTCCTCTCCTCTTCTCTTTATACACCACCTCATTAGGCGAGATCATTCGCTCCCATGGCTTCTCATACCATTGCTACGCTGACGACACTCAGCTCCTCCTCTCGTTCCCTCCAGACGATACATCCGTCTCAGTGCGGATATCTGCTTGCCTCTCAGATATCTCGGCGTGGATGAGGGATCGCCACCTTCAGCTTAATCTCTCCAAAACTGACCTCATTGTCTGTCCTGCCAGTAACTCCTTACCTCCTCAGATAAGCGTACAGCTTGACTCCATCACGCTGTTCCCCAAAACCTCCGCCAGAAACCTTGGTGTCATACTGGACAACCAGCTGTCCTTCAAAGAGCAGGTTAACTCCGTAGCTCGCTCATGTCGATTCGCGCTTTACAACATCAGGAAAATCAGAGCCTTCCTCACAGACCACACCACACAGCTTCTGGTCCAGGCCCTGGTCTTGTCCCGGATCGACTACTGCAACTCTTTGCTGGCCGGTCTTCCGTCGTCCTCGGTTAAACCTCTGCAGATGATTCAGAACGCAGCAGCACGTCTGGTCTTCAACCAGCCCAAGAGGGCTCATGTCACTCCGCTGCTCATTTCCCTGCACTGGCTTCCAGTTGCAGCACGCATCAAATACAAAGCTCTGCTTCTGGCTTACCAGACTCTAACACACACAGCTCCTACTTACCTTCACTCCTTCATCCAAACCTACATTCCCACGCGTCAGCTACGCTCAGCCGCTGAAAGACGCCTAGCGCTTCCACCACAACGTGGCATGAGATCATGTTCCAAACTCTTCTCCTCTGTTGTCCCCCGATGGTGGAATGACCTACCAAACTCGGTCCGATCCTCAGAGTCGGCAGCTACTTTTAAGAGCAGACTTGAGACTCACCTCTTTAAAGAACACTTTCAGTCTTAATGTGGGATTAATTTATGATTTATGATAGCGATTTGAGAATTTATCTCTCACTAAAAAAAAAAAAAAAAAAAAAAAAAAAAATAATAATAATTTTGATACACTTGATGTATCAGCGTCGGAATTAAACTGGACTCCAAACAGTCCGCCTCCTTATTTTTTTTTTTCCTTCTCTTTGAATTCTTGCTTGTATGTTCTCTCAATGTAAGTCGCTTTGGATAAAAGCGTCTGCTAAATGACAGTAGTAGTAGTAGTAGTAATTTTCTTCTAATCAACAAGAAAGACAAACTCATTTTTCTGCTTGCTTGTGCAATTCTGTAAATGTCTGTATGTGTGTGTCCAGAGATGTTTGTCCCAGGACTCCCTTTCCTCTGAATTCCATCTCCTGATGTTACCTGGGGCTTGGATCAGCCCTGGTCTGATGGTAAAATTACTTCTGTGACCTTTGATGTTCTGATTAACCACTAATCACACTGGACTAGAGTGAACTTGGGAAAATTTAATTAGGGTCAGCACAGCAGTTCCCTTGTTTCATGGTTCAGGGTAAAACAAGGGAAAAGCAAGCTGAACTCTTGTCAGCAGTTTAAAGGCAACTTACTCATAAAGCTTTCATAACACAGCAGCCAATTCAGGGATACGGTGAATACACATAACCCTTGATACGCCACATTAACTGTGCTTTACTGTTTGCTGCTTCATGAGGTACCAAGCGTTGCTTTCATGTTCCTGTGAAGCTTGAGTAGTTTTATTTGGAAAAGTTCCGACTTGTGTGGTCAACAGACTTATCTTTCCTTCTTGTCTTTCTCTCCTCTCCGATCATGTTGTAGGAAACCCAGAAGCTGAAGGAGCAGAATGATGAGCTGAACGGTCAGATCCTAAGTCTCAGCTTGTATGAGGCCAAGAACCTTTTTGCCACACAGACCAAGGCCCAGTCTCTAGCTGCTGAGATAGATAATGCCTCCAGAGATCAGGTAAAAGGAGTTTACTAAAACAACTGTTGATGTATTATTTTAAAGCAGAACTAAGTAAGTTTTTTCACCTCAATAAATGTTTTCTAGAGTCCCTGTGGGGGTAAACAAGGACTTGGCGGGGTGATTCGTGGGTCCCTCCCCTCCCTCCGGGGTCTGTGTCCTGAAAGCAGCACTTGCAACTTTCAGTGGATCGGACCCGACTAATCTCGCGAGAACAAACCTGCTTTACGGCACTCACACTCACGTACATAAATACAAGCATGAAGCCCTTGCCGTTGTTAGCAACGCCACCCTTAGGAGCGCAAAGATGACAATAATAATCACCTGTCGAGACATTTTCTTGGTTTTGTTTTTCTTTCTTCTTGCAAAAGCGTTCTCTGCGCATTGTTGTTGGGGGGGCAGCGGCGGGGTGGAGGGGGGGGGGGTCTGCGGCGGCGGCGGGGGAACGTTACGACAGTGAGCTTTCACAGGGGACCAGTAGGGGGAGAGCGAGAGCAAAACTTACTTAGTTCTGCTTTAAAGCTGGAGTGCGTAACTTTTACATGTCCGTGAATGTCCGTTTCAGCCAAGCCACTATCAGAGGAGATGACACAATGCAGATTAAGCCAATCGGCTCCTCAAACATCTCACGGTATTTTTCAATATATATCATTTTTACTTTGCGTGTCGGGTGCGACATTCCCGCGCTGTCGCACATGAAATTACGTCTTTTATGTCACAACAAGAAAAATAATAAGAAATAGAACGCAGTGTCTCGTAGCAGCCGGCAGAACGTGAAGGTCGACATGGCGGAGAATCCAAATAAACAGCCGAGAGACACTTATCGGGAAGTGGATCCTACCACGAAAAAAAAAAATAATTCCTGGACGTTCGGCAGAGGGACTATTGGCTAAGAAGGAAAGTGACCGAAGGAGAAGGCAAACGCGAATTTGTATCAGTGTCGCTTTTCCTCGGTGGAGAGAAGAGATCTGGCTGATGTTCAGGGGTGCACATAAGTGGTCCGCAGGTCCGCACACACTGTCAAAATATAAAATGCGCACCAGATGAAACCCAGAGCGCCGAAATTCCAGCTGATCAGCTGATTCTGTCTCTATCTGTGTCAGTTTGTGTCTGTCAGTTTGTGTCTGTCAGTTTACCAGTGTAACGGTTTTTCAGTCAGTCAGATCAGAGCAGCTCACTGCAGGATTCTGCATCGTGTCAAAACTGAAAAAATTCACTGAATAAGACAAATAGATCATTGTGGCTCCAACAGCTGACTAATAAATTTCAACACCAAACTGTTAAATGTAGATTAAAGTGAACAATCAAACCTGTAAACAATCCAACCTGAACTCTGAAGGTTTTTTTACCAGTATTTTTATATTTTACTGGTTTCTCTTGATTTTTTCAACAATGAAATGATATTTATTGAAACAAATATAGAGCCAGGTAAAGTAAACAGACTGAATTTGAAGCTTGATTAAGACAGATACCGGTTGGAATAACAACGGCAGAGATAAAGCGGTGGCAGCTGGGCTTACGTCATATGGAAGCGCCAGCTTTATTGTTGTAATGACGCAAAAATTCCGCTAGGGGGCGACAGAAGTTACGCACTCCAGCTTTAATTAGCATGTTATTAATTACCTCCACCAGAAGGTTGTGTTTTTATCTGTTTGTTTGTTTGTTTATCTGCTAACTACTCAAAAACTTCCAGATGGATTTTTATGAAATTTTTAGGATAGGTCAGAAATGGTACAAGGATCAAACGATTGCATTTTTGTGGTGATCCGGATCACTGACTGGAATTTTCATAAAATTTATTGCTGGATCCAGACAGTGATCCGGATCATCACCAGGGGTCTCAAACTCCAGGCCTCCAGGGCCGCAGTCCTGCTTGTTTTAGGTGTTTCCCTGATTCAACACACCTGACTTAGATGAATAGTTCATTAACAGGCTAAAACATGCAGGACTGTGGCCCTCGAGGCCCCTGACTCGATTGGTCCTTGTACCATTTCGACCTATCTTGAAAATGTCATTATAATCCATCCAGAAGTCTTTGAGTTATCTTGTTACCAGACAAACAAACAACCCCTAATAAAAACATAATCTCCTTGGTGGGGTAACAACTACCATTCAGTAGGCGGAGTCTATTATTTATGGTGTAGATCACGACACGAGGAGAACTAAGCTGCTTGGTGGAGGTCTGCGCTCTCAGAGTGCTTTTCTAAACTGTGAATTAATTCTTTCCTCTTCTATCCTTTACTATTCTCCTTCTTGCATTAACCATAAAGATATTTAGAAGACTGAAGCTGTTTAAAGAGAAAAGTAATCAGCTTTTGATCTTGACTTTGTTCAGACAAGTTGGGTGTAAATTCTATTTCTCCAAACTGAACCCATTCAAGAAGCTCCAACAGTAAAAAATGTACTGTTTATCCTTTTATATACTCAAACACTCTTTAAAATATCCTCAAAATACTTATATGATATTATGATGTATTTTTTTAGACAAAATCCATTATGGATTAAGAGAATAGAGATTTTAATTTCAGTCTGATTGACAATTTAAGTGTTTGATTTGTGTTTGTAATTAGAATATTCACCAACAACCTAACACTGGAGGACGAACTAATTAATAAAGTGGCATTAACATGTCAGAGTTTGTGCTGTTTTGCAGTTAATGGAAGCTCTGAAGGAACAAGAGGAAATCAATTTACGCCTGCGACAGTACATGGATAAAATCATCCTGTCCATCCTGGACCACAACCCTTCCATTCTGGAGATAAAGAACTAGCAGAGCTTTAACTGGACTGAGAATTACGTCTGATCTGGAGTGATTGATCCAGTTGTCTGATGAAAACTAACAACTTTACCTTGGAACTTGTGTGACATACAGACTCAGTCTTTTATAACGTGATGTCACCCTCTGCTGTTTGTATTGAGAACTTCTTTACATGAAACTGAAGGGATTTTCCTCAGCAGGCCAATAATTACAGAGATGAATAAGCATCAGTTGGAAACAAAGACTTGAGACTTGGTTCTGACTTGTTGTTTAGGACTTGAGTTGTGTGAACTTTTTTAGTTTATATAATCAGGGGTAAAAGAAAGCTGGATGGTGAGCCACAGATGTGGATGTGAAGAATAACAAATTCCTATCGATTCCAGGCAGCCCACGTGCACCGTGTCATTGACAGATCAACTGAGTGCTGATGATGTTTTGGAATAAAATCAGTAGCTTATTATTTACTGGCAAAATCTGATCCGCTTAAATATTAGATGAGAACTTGTTTTTCCAGGCATCCACTTAAAAACCATCAGAAAATCTAGAAAAAGTGTGTGGCTACGTTTGTGCGTTTCAACTCTTCTTCACTGCCATCCAGCAGTATTGTTGTCTCATTAGTGACATCTGCAGTTTAAACGGAAAACTGCTGCAGTGCAGGTACAAACAAAGTACGAAGAAAAAATATTGTTTTAGTAGGGCCACCAAAACATCATGTATCCTTGTTGGTTTTTACAGCACTTAATTTGGGAAATGGTTCATATTGTTAATATTTAAAAAAATCAATAACTTGTTAATAACAAACTGTTAGTCTCACGAAAAAACCTCTCAGACATCACTGGACTAATGCTGAACATACTGCATTTCCCAAACTGAGTGTCGGGCCTACAGATAGTGATATAGTGCTATAAGCAGACTAGATGGCACCTGATTAGAGGATATTCATGTTAATCAATAGAGACTTGACCTGGATAAAATGACGTGAACATCTCTGTCTTACTAACTCAAAGTTATGCAAAAGTGACTGTTTATTTCAGTCTGCACTGTTTTTTATCTCTGCTGCTGTGATCTTTTGTTCTTACTGTCTCGTTTTACCTTCTTACAAAGCAGTAATTTTTTTACCTGGAATAATCTGAGCCCAACGTGCTTCTAAGATTGACCCGATCGCACAATATAATGCACTGGACATAATGTACCTGGGCATAAATACTGGAATAGTTTAACAAACTTGTAACTAGATGTTTGTAACAGCTGTGTTATCCACAGACAGCTGTGTGGTACGGCAGTTATCCTGTGTGAGACAGACATGAAGGCTGACATGCCTGACCTGATGACATGAACACGATCAATAATCTGGACAAGCATGTTTACTATCATAAGATTGAGAACAGAGGCAGAAGAGATCTGAGAAGAAACGGTAAAAGACAAGATACATAAAAGTTTTGGTAATGTTGGACCCAGTATGTTGAGAAAAGAATATTTTTGAGATGTTATTAAAGGAACATTGAAGACTTGATTTTTTTTAATCTTGATATTGTGTCTTCCAAGAAATCTTGCAACAGAACTTACAGGCTCAATCAGTTTAATGATGATTGTTTTTTCACTGACAAGTGGCCCTTAGTTAGACGAGTAGGAGGAGATTGTTGCTCTTTGCTCCAGAAGCTGCGAGTGAGGAGCGTCTTCAGACTGGAACTTCCATGGAGGCTGTTTTCAAGCCTGGCCAGCGCTTAAATAACTCCCAGTGTCTACACTAACATGTTGCACATAAAGGTTCTATGAATGTACGGGATGTGTGATGGAGTGACTGGTTGCCTTTGGAACATGGCTGACTGAATCATTAATCTGCATGTGAGCGTGCACACAGGAGAGACTGGATTAACAAGCTCACTGGGTTGCAGATTGACAAGAAACCTTGATGGTTCTCTTTAACTTTCAGCTGCTGTAAATATTATGAAAGTACAATTAAATGTTTCACTTCCTGTGTGGCCAAAAAAAATCCCTTGTAGTTTGAAATATTTTGTTAAAAGACATGTAAGAAACAGTATTTGGTACTGTAACTAGATCAATTTGTAGGAGAAATAACTAAAGACTGCTGTATTATATACTTCTAAACTTGAGTTTTGCTAACTTGCACAAAAACCATTTTGTTTTGGTTGCATGGCTCACGTACATGTTCTTCTGTCTGTGCCTTCTCAGGACATTTTCACAATGAAGATGCTATAGATTTACACTTTTCTGAAGGTACATTCTACATCTGTCTGACATATTTTCTTGACATGTAAATATTGTTCTCATATGGTGATGATTTGTATTAATATGCCACTTAACATTCTTTTTAAAACTGTTACTAAGAAAATGATTTTATACAGTTTTATTTAAAAAGTAGCTTCTTGCTTTGGTGTCTTGTTAGCAGTATAGCACAATGCTTGTTATGGTACATGAACTGGTTTCTATTTTAACAATGAAGTAACAGAATTTTAACTCTGTGGCTTTGTTGTTTTTTTATTTCTGTTATAGTGAGTCCACTGATTGTCACTCTGCTTTAAACTGGTTTTTTACATAGTTGTAAACTGTCTTCCTACTTAAACAGTGAACATTATAAGCAATATTAACTTATTCTCTGCAGATTTTAAATCACAAATCTGTTTTACCAACAACTGCTTGTGCCATTGGAATAAAATCAAAGAGAACATCAACACCTAAAAACAAATGTGTGTTTTTGTTTTTAACCCTTATTAATTGGCCTCCTTATTTGGCTATCGTTACTTTAACTGGTAATAAAATTCCTTCAGTAGTGATGATGCTTCTTAAAATCTTCCTCCCTTTGATTAAATTTTAAATGAGTCATAAACTGAAATTTGCATTTTTCCACATGAAAACGTTTATATTATGATTTGCTAAAGATCTTACACTGGCTGGAATGCCGATTTTCAAAAGTGGAGCATTTGGTGACCACTGGCGTCTTCAACCAGCCCACGTGCACTTCATATCCACGTGCAAGCAAACGCGAGATCTTAATTTCTCCCGTCTTGACGTCAAACCGCCCAGATGTGTCATATTAGGACACCACAGTTTACTGCTGCTGCAAGCCCACCCCACCCTTCTCCCTTACTTATGCAGTCGAACAACAAAGCTAACCGGTAAAGCTAGCAGAGAGCTAATGTACTGTTTTTGCACGATAAACAACAGCTACTTATACACGCTCGAGTGAGCTTGCTACAAGAGTTTTTCATAAGCTGCATTAAAGTACTTCCAGCGCTTAAAATCAATCATAACTCATCGTTGTCTGAAGCTACCCCGTCGTGGCCCGCTGGCCTTGGGTGAGGGTTAGCGTTCATCTGCCTCCCCCATATGTTATGAGACAATCCCCAAGTCTGTGTTGTTCCATTTTCTCATGGACAAAAAGTGTTATCCGTCATCTCCGTGTAGGTGAAGGTTCTTTATGGCCAACTATTCGTAGTTTGATTAGCGTTATATGAAGTAACGGACTGTGCTTGAGGCTAACCGGCCAAGCTAACACTGTTTCTGCACAGTAAACAACAGCTACATGCTGAAGTGAGCTCGCTACAAGAGTTTTTCATTAGCTGCAAAGTGCTTAAAATCAGGATTTTGATGCGCTCCACAATCTCTCCAGTTGCCCGGTGTCTGAGCTAAACATCCTCTCTCAATCACAACTGCAGAGCCCAATCATTAATTCACATTCACGTTCTGGCACAGGCTTCTGTCAGCCTCCGTGGTACAGCATACATCCAAACCAACTCAGCTTTGGTCACTGATCGCACCTCCGACCAGCTCTGCCGAGTGGAGTCTGTCCGCTCTGAACCAGCCTTCCGCTAGTAGCACCTACCACTAGCCAGCTGCTACTCGGCCCTGTCGAGAACCAGCTGGCTCACTCTCATCCGCGGATGGATCACGCCACCACTTGCTCCCTTGACACCAACAATCAGAGACTTGCCTGCAATTAAAATGGTAAGAATGTGGTCTTAATTATCTATTGTGGGACGGTTAGCGCCATGTTGGAAATACTCCAAGCCTACGGTGAACAACCCCCT
This sequence comes from Pachypanchax playfairii, assembly GCA_006937955.1. Taxonomy (NCBI): domain Eukaryota; kingdom Metazoa; phylum Chordata; class Actinopteri; order Cyprinodontiformes; family Aplocheilidae; genus Pachypanchax; species Pachypanchax playfairii. The sequence continues at coordinate 717,179 of SSNP01000093.1, read as the reverse complement.
CCTTTCGGCCACCAATCAACGTGCCCCAGATTTGTATTATTATAATGACTATCCACTACAGCCAAAATATCGCAAGACAATAATATGTTTATAAAAATGGGTAACAAAGGTTTTTTTTATATTTTTTTCAATCAATTTTTTTAAGGCCTTTAAAACTATCACAGTGTGTGGGTATCCACAGTATTAACAGTTTATGACTCCTTTAAAATTTCACTTATGGTTTGTGATGCTGACAGCTGTTCATGTGGGAGAGTTTTTTTTAATAAAAACATTCAATCTGACATGAAGACAGAATTTTTTTGTTCTATGTGATTTGGATACAGTTTTAGACTCTTAAAAGCAGGGTTCGGGGTTTTTCTAGGATTTACAAAGTTCCTTGGTGTTTACATTATAATGTAAAGAGTTTAACACCAGACAGATATTCAAGCTGTAATCACTTTCATCCATGGTTAGGAGAGAAATATCTAGATTCTGTGTACTTTGAGTAAAATAAATACTTGAAAACCAAATCATACTGTCATTTCTCACTTCCATGATTTCCAAAATATTGTATTGTTTTTTTAAATGCTGAAATATCTGCACAAACTGGAAACAGCATTATCTACAGATCATTTTGACCCAGAAAAGAAGTGAAGGATGGGTGTATGACAATTGCTAATACATTATAAGGGTTAAACAGAAAGGCATTTGTTTTCTTACATGTTGTTACAAATACTCATAAGTGAGATTTGTGGTAATAAATCAGATGTGTCAGTATTTCAAAAAGTGTCAAGAGGAGAGGTAGCAAACATCCAGTGCAACCGCAGGATGGAATGATATTTGTTGAGCCAAACTGTGTTTCAAAGCTTTGAAAGTCAGGTGAATTAGTTGCAAAGTTCACTTTGTGTAAGACATCCTGTGATGGACTGGCGACCTGCCCAGGTGTAACCCCGCCTCTCACCCAATGACAGCTGGAGATAGACACCATAGCTCCATATGACCCTGAACAGGAATTATGAGGTACAGAAAACACACTGACTGACTTTGTGTTGGATCCAGCAGTCCAGTTTACTGGTCCAGTAAATGTTAAATTTGGTCAGGTTTTGAACAGGAATTAGAACCATTAATAATACATAGATGAAAATGACAGTATTTTAAAATGTGTCTAGTTTGATCATAGAGACATGGTCAAGTATAACTTGATCAAATCCTAATTCCATTTATAAATCTAGGTAAAAAAAAAACAATGCAGTGCATGTACAAATGTTTTTACAGGCACAATATATTATAAGTATTTAATTTGCAAAATCCTAAAAGAGATCTCTTTTGAAGATAAATGACTGAATATTAAATAATTCTTATATAAAAGTTAGTCTTAATTATTCTAAATAGTCTTACCTAATCATGTATACTCTGAACTGAAGCACAGAGGATTTGCAAAGGCGCGCTGCATCAAGATGTTTTTGGCGCCACTTAGCGGCGGAGGGGCGGAACTTCCCCTCGGTCGGTTAGTTCTGGTTAGGGCAGGCGGGTCATTGGCTTCAGGAAAGGTAAGAAGTAAATTTAAGTGACGGTTAAAATGAACGTGGATGATATTTTCTTTCATTTTGAAGCATGATTGGGTGTTTCCAGGTGTTTTATTGACTGGATTGCTCCTTATAAACACTGCTATCCATTCATTTTTACTGACAAACAAGACATTGTATAATCACGTTTTGCTCTGGCTTGAAATTTTGCAACCTCTTTTTTCTGCTTCATATCGTTTTTGATTAGCGAGTAACCAGTTTCAAGTCCATTGATTTATCAAATAATCTCATGATGTTACTGTTTGTGACTGGCGCGACCATCTGCTAACGAGTTAGCTCTCGTTAGCTAGCAGCGCCGGTGTTTTGGTGAAACAAGCTGAAATCATCTTCACTGGACATAAAAGCAGATCGCTGGTAGTTACAGCTTGATTTTTTAGGCGTTTTAGACTAAAAATGTCGCTGTTAACCCACTTGTCGGAAGTTCTGGTATAAATTCTTACAGTTTCAGAGATCAACCTGCAGACTGAATAAATTTGAGCAGATGTCAAATTAAAAACAATTCTTGGGAAATAATGTGAAAATGAAGTCACAGTGACAATGGAAGGTGCAGATGGGTACTCTTGCAGGATTTTTTTATGGTTAGTATTTTGATGGATTTGATGGTAATCACAAACTCCAGTCAGCTGATCTAAACCCAACTCTCTGAATGAAGGATCTTCTTTACTGTAAACTCAGTTTCATCAGCAGTCTTACTCAGACACCTAATAAAGATTTTGTTTTCAATCTGTCCAAAAACTATAGATGTTTGTGTTCATAAAGCAAATCTATATGTTAAAGGTCAGGTTTGTGCATCCTGTCTGCTCAAAGTCTTTAAATGTGTATCACAGGTGACGTGATGCCTCAGAATGGATTCAATTTCGAGGGTCGACATGATGGGGGACATCACAACACCTTCAAAGCCAATCATCTGCTCAACGGCCAAATTCCAGCCCGAAGTTTGGTAAATAGATCAGTGTTTCAACATGGCCGCCCAGGCAGTGAGAGCTCGACTGCTGGCTCTCTGGATCGTCCCAAACCAGCGTTCACGGTGAACGGTTACATTAACCATCACTTCAAGAGTTCTAAAGCAGCTCCTCCAAAAACATCCAGGAGACAACCGAACACATGTTCAGCAGCTGGAGGGGTGGGAGGTGCAGGGGTTCTGGGTGGTAACATTGCCAACGGAGGCACCAGGCGGGACGTCGTTAACCTGTGCAGTGAGTCTGAACAAGTGGTACCAGATCTCAGCCAATCAGCTTCAGAGAAGAATCAAAGAAGACAGAAGAGATTCAGAGCCATGAAGAAAAAAAGGTGTGTCAACACACCTGTCAGCTTTTCCAGGTTAATGAATGATTACAATGAAAATGTTTCTGTTCTAATTGACCGAGTGTCCAAAATCTTTCATGTACAGACAGGATGTGCCACCCTGATGATTATGATGATAATCTTTAAAAAGTAAAACAAGAACAGAATTCTGTCCTTGGATTATCACTAGATTACCATAATTAGCAGACCATTAAACACACTGGTATATATGCTACACGTACGCAGCAAGTTGGACTAAAACCACTAAAGTCTTTATCTTCTTCAGTGTTGGAGCTGAAGAATTTACTGTGAGTGTTTGATTAATCTAACTGTTGATTGGTCTGATGTGACGAGGCGACATGAAGTTTGTTAGATTGTAAAAACACAGAAATTAACTGCATCACTGAAACTCCAGAAATGACGGTTTTATATTTATAAAACATAAAAAATTTAGCAACTGATTATAGGAACATAATGATGTGACATTTATAGAGGTGGATTTTTTCCCTACAGTTTTAGAAGAAATATTCTCCAATGAAAGTTGGAGAAATGTGACTTTTCCTTAACAGTTGAATATCATAGTTAAATAATAACATGACAGATGGTGTGACAGTAACATGAGTCTTTTTCCAGAGGAAGTGACATCACCTCTTCAGGAAGTTCTGCACTGTCTCCATTGTTGCTGCACCAGATGGAAGACTGGGACCAGGAAGTCAAAGACTCTTCCCTCGTCACTCAGTCCTCACTTGAACACTGGAAAACGATGTGCTTTGGCGTCGCATCTTACGGTATTTCCTGATGGCAATGAATAATAATGTAGTTTAGTTTGTTGTCTTGGCTTCCATGTTTTCCAGATGTGTGTCAGATTAAACTCTGTGCAGGTAAATATGTTCAGTCACACATCAGGCCAGTCTAATGATTCACATGATTCACTTATTACTTCAGTTAAAACACAGAGAAGGAAACAAACAGCTGGATCAGAAATGTTGGGAAGAACATAAAATGTTGTACGTGTCAAAAAAGACGTGTATTCGTCATCAGCAATTTGTGCATAATTAGCAATTTGTAAACTCTTGTTTCTATCACATTATATACAAACATGTAGATTATTCTGTTCTGTATGAGAAAACAGATGAAAAAGTTACAACTTCATGAAATTACAAATACAGACTCTAAATTTACAGTTAGTTTCTTCTTTATAAAAATAACAGTGTGAGGCTGTAAATGTGGATCTGTTCTTTGAGAATATGGATTGAAAACTGATGGTCACAGGATTATTAATCAAGCTCAGATACATCGATGTCATTAGTTTTGTATGAATCATTTCAGATTAATAACATCAGGATGACTGACGAACAACAGATTCATGATTAATGTGCCTGTAGGACGTAAACAACTTTTAAACATCAGCTGATCAACAGGAGGGGGGGTATTGAGAGAATAACGGGCAGCTGTGGAGCATAAAGACACGTTCCTTTACATCTCAACATGGAATGCGTAATATTTACTCTGAATTTGGGACGATTCCATTTATTACAGGACGGTTGGCAGCCCTACGTCCAGCAAACTGTCACTGACAACTCTCTTGAAAGTCTTTAAGACTTCCCTGACAGCGTTTTTGTGGTGATCCCGAGCTTACCTATCTTTAATTCGTCTTTCTTCCCGTCCATTTTGTTTCTAACATGGCGACTAAGCAGCTCGCGGCTGTGAAGTGCAAACTGCGTAATGAGCTGCAGCTGAGTACTTGCTGTCAAGCATTAGTCATGTGACTTTTAGTAAAAAATCAGCCCCATCTCAGACAGAAATACAATTAAATTAATATATAACACATTCATTTAAGTAATCCAGCTGTTCATACTGAGGGTGAACTTAATGTGTGTCATTTTTATTCCCACTCTTGCCCACTCCCGTTATTGATTACTGGTATTCTTGTATTGTCCCAGTACCGTGGTTATAAAAAACTTCAATCCCATTTCACGGGAATCCCACAGCAGTCACGTGACATACTGGGATCCCAAAAAGTTTTCAGCCTCTACATCAGAGCCCCGAAGATTTCATTTCCTTCTCAGAAGAGGAGCAACCAGAAGATCAAAAACCAGAGTGAGTTTAAGTGCCTAAATTCACGTATCAGTAGTAAACCTGCATCCCGACGGCTGGAAACTGTGTTCTGTTGTTACAACTACAACATCCACACACTAGATGGTGGTATAGTGTTCCTGTTCCACATCCAATTTAAGTCTCAGATTAGCGGCATCGATGTATCTGAGCTTGATTAATAATCCTGTGATCATCACAGTTTTCAATCCATATTCTCAAAGAACAGACCCGTAAATACAGCCTCACGCTGTTTGTTATTTACATAAAGAAGAAACTAACTGTAAATTTAGAGTCTGTATTTGTGAATTCATTAAGTTGTAACTTTTTCATCTGTCTTCTCATAAAGAACAGAATAATCTACATGTTTGTATATAATGTGATAGAAACAAGAGTTTACAAATTATTAATTGTGCACAAATTCCCGATGATGAATACACGTCTTGTTGACAGAAATCTTACCTCATAGATAAACACCAGTGTTGTGACTTGTGATCTGTTGGTCCTCCAGGTCCAGAGGATGTGTTCCATTTAGAGTTCGAGGGTTTGACTCTTCAGCAGGGGGCCACAGCACACCAGCCTGTGACCGCTAATTACAGCCCAGCCGTACACCACGCACAGCCTGTCCGATGGAGACACTCCAGCATTTCACCTGAGCCCGATCAGTTTGAAAACTCTGAATTGTAAACCAAACAAAAGGCTAATGATCACATGATGAATGAACCAGTCGGCCTTTAAACAGGACGTCTGGGTTAGTGTTTTTCCAGTTCATCTGTTTTAGTAAAGTTTTTTTTTTTTTTCTTTTTACTCAAATATAATTTAAATTGCAGGTATTTAGTGTAAAATACTTCATCTGTAAAATAATAATATAACGAAAAAGTTAAAGCTATAAGAAGACTAAAATAGAACCTAAGTTATAAACAGTTTCTTTTCTTGTAAATTTTAGATTATATTTTATATTTATTTTATGCTCTAAAAATATTTGATGTTTTTTTTTTGGTCTTACCAAATGTTTGACTTTCTAGTTTCCCTGCTGCTGTGCTGTGACGGCGGTCCAGCGCTTCCTGTTTACGTTTCTCATGTTTTTATCATTTTAATCGTTTTAACCGGTTCGATGTCATAAGTTAAGAATTATCAACTGCATTGTTCATAAATTGCACATGTTGACAATAAGTACATGAAGTTTCATTTTAATATGTATTGAACTACTTGACAGGAAATATGTTTTTGATTATGTAACAACAACATCGTTATCTGTCTGTTCGTAAAGTCGTTTTCTTTTTTCTCAGCGAGAATAAATCACATTTCCTTCAAGCTGATGTTCCACCTGTGTGTGTTTCTGTGTTCTGTAGCTGCTGCTCTAGTAAAGAAGACAAAGCAAACACACCCACCTGGTTACTATTTACATTTATAATTTAATCTGTTCAAATGATTCACTTTCTGCTGGAAACCAGTTTAAAACGCGATTACGGCTGCTGGTCAGTAGATGGCGCTGTTGCTTTGCGGTTGAGTTATCAGGGATTGTTTCCACACACCTCGGGGAGTTCACTGGGTTCATTTTTAAAGAATTGGGAGACACAAGCTCTCGCTTGCACACCACCCAGTCTCACTTCTTTCTGCTGTTTCACTCAGAAAGCATCTTCCACTTAGGATTTCAGGAATCTGTTACAGAGCAGATCGAGATAATCTAATGATACAAAATCAATGTTCACAGACACTCTGCTGGTAATGGATTGAAATCATGGAGTGATTTGTGTCCCTCACTCAGGCTTTGCAGTTGAATTTTAAGTAGCTCATTTTTCTTTATGTACAAAAGAAAGATTGCAGAATCAGATCCATCATTATCAAAGAGCTGAGGCTGTTTGATGTTCCACGCTCTGCAGCGTGGCTTCTTTTGTTTATGTGAGAGGCAAATCTAACAGGGATTATAGTAATATTTGTGAACTCTTGTGGAAATTTTTGGGGGCCATCTCTGAGCAGTTTGTTGGCCTCACTGGAGTGTTTATGTTAGTAGGTCAAAATGGGGAAACAATTTCTAGATGTTAGTGTTGAGTTCTGTTCTTACCTTGTGCAGTTTAAAGACCCACTCTGATTCTCTTTTGAGTTGTTTTAAAGTGTCTCAGCGGTCTGTAAATTATGATTATGGTGTTTTTACCCAAAATTATAAAGCCTGTGTTGTTTTCTAGGAAGTAGTTTCTGCATAGCAGCAGTAGCTTATTAGCAATTCACCTCTGCACTGTGGGTGGAACTGCTTTCGTGGAGGATCCCCTCCCACCCGGCTGTGAGCTCCCTGTTTATGCTAGCGCTACTGCTAGCTTACAGCTAGCGGAGCAGGAGCTTGTGGCCCCACCCAGTGGATTTTCTACGTCACAAGCAGTCTTTTTTAGATACATTTTTGTGTCTGATACTGATTCACAGTGATTTGGCTGCAGAAATACTCAGAAATGCAATTTTGAGTTTAATATATGTCCTCTAGCATGAGAAGAATGTCACAACAACATGCTAACAACACGAAAAACGCAATTTTCATCAGAGTGGGTCTTTAACAACATGCAGGACAGTTATGTTGGGACCGCCGTCAGTGTGATAAGCCCACATATGACCATGAAAAAGAGTCTAAATGAGTGGATGTTGGTCTGTTAACCTTGGAGTAATGTTTCTGCTAATGAGCATTTACAAATAAAATTTTACTCAAAAGCAGTTTACTGTATTAAATGCTTGTAAATGTGTCGAATAAAACAGCTTATTTAAAGGTAAAACTCTGCTTACTGTTATTTGCCTGCATGGTTTTTACATCCATGTCTCTGGATATATTTATAGGTTTCTCACTAAAATTGTCTTTCCTCACATAAAAAGGCCCCTAAGCACTATCAGGCTGCGCTCAAAGCCCATCTGTTATTGATTGTCACTGCTGCTCAGTTTTGGCTCTGAAAGGCTGCTTCACATTCATAAATCTCAATTTACCAGCTTTCAGAATCATAAAGTGTTTTGCTTCAGGGTTCAAGGGATTTCCCTTTGAATGTAGAAGTAGCTAGAAAAGTCCTGCCTTGGCGTTTTCTGGGGGTGATATGAGAGCGCCAACGTTAAGAAACAGCATCTGTCATTTCTGTTGGAACCTCAGTGAGTAAATAATAGCCTTGTATGTCTCACTGGTTCTTTTCACCACATTTTAGTATTTGAACAAATAAACTGAAACACTGGAGGTCTGTGATGACTGACCCCACTTAGCTTCTTGTACCACGTGGCATTTGTTCTGCTCTTTGCGGTTACTTTTCATTTGAAACACACCGGATTGGGTTGAGCTCTGACTCACCTGTATTATGTTCTTGTATTTCTAACTTAGTTCTTATATACTTTGATTTTAGGGAAATGTACCCATGCTGAGATACTGACACGGCTCCAGACAATAGGGTAACATTTCTCAACAGTGAGTCACAGACAGTCATTCATTTCATTTCAAACGTGACCGGTCATTTAACAGTCATCATCTTTATTGATCTGGTAACATAATGGTTTGTTAGTCTGGCACATAAAGAGACTCAGGATACAGGAAGCAGTACTGCTGTCAGCTAATCAAAGCAGATGTATTCTGGTAGTGGACAGATGTTTGTCATCAGTTATTCTAACTACTCCTCATGTTACTATAAACCTGTGATGAATTGTGCAAATTCATTTTAAAAAATACAAAATAATAATAAAGTGATCCCACTTACAGTCAATAAAACATGATGTAACTCGAGCCCAGACTGGAGGTGTTCAAAATCCCTTTGAAAGTATAAAACACTCAACATGCAGTTATTATAGAAAATGTATTAGATAGCTGTTAACTCTTTATAATTCCAGGGTTTTAAATATCAAGATCTGTTAAAAGGATCTGATCCTTATCAGATGCTAAAATTATAACCACAGTTCCTTAACAGAATGCGCTGATCTGTAAATATCATAAACCTGTACATTATACCTAATAGAGATTAAACTGATCAGTTGAAACAGTGAAATAGAAAATATTAGTTCATGTGGAATTTGATGGCAGCAATGCTGTTGTGGTGGAGCTGTTGCCTTGACGAAAAGGTCCTGGGTTCGATTCCAGTCTGGGGTCTTTCTGCATGGAGTTTGCATGTTCTCGTGCATGTGTGGGTTTTCTCCGGGGACTGCGGTTTCCTCCCACAGTCCAAAAACATGCAAGAGGTTAGTTGGTGACTCTAAATTGCCTCTAGGTGTGAATGGGTGTTTGTCTATGTGTGGCCCTGTGATGGACTGGTGACCTGTCCAGGTGTCCCCCGCCTCTCGCCCAATGACCCCTGGAGACAGACACCAGCTCCCTGCGACCCTGAACAGGAAGAAGCAGGTTTAGAAAATGGGTGTATGGAATGCTGTTGGGGTCAAGGCAATGTTTGCCATTATATTTAAACATCTGGGAAGTAAAGGGAACAGCTGCTGGAGTTTTAGTTCCATTCTTGTCTGATGCATGATTTTAGCTGCTCAACAGTCATGATGCACCAAATGTTTTCTGTTGTTGATGACACAATGTTAAAAGATAAAAAAAACAAATGTTGCTGGATTGCAGGGTCAAAACAAGGATCCAAAGACATTGAGGTGAGGTGAGACAGAGACAGACAGGTGATTGGCTGAAAACTGCAAGACTTCTTTGAGGAGTGAAGATTCCTTCGCAGGAACTTTGTTCTCAGAGGACAAAGTTTAGCAGTCGCTTTGTAATGGATTTCTTCTTCCAGAGGTGAGGATGGATGGCCTCTTTAAACAACAGTACTGTAACTGCAGATGGTTATTTAATTAGATAATACAAATGTCTTCCTCAGCTCAGACTCTAATATAAAGTAATGTTTGTGAGGTCTTGTGGTTGTTCTCCTCATCCTAATGGTGTTTCTGATGTCTTTGAACTTTGATGAAAAGACCACTAAAGAAATTCTTCCGTTCTCCCATATCCTTTTTAAACAGCATGTGATATGTGCTCTATCAATAGAACGCTGTCCCTGTCCTCATCTTCCCTTGAATGACCTCCCACAGTGCATGATAAATGATACAGCCAGTTCAGAAAAACAACTAGTGTTTTATTTTTCCTCTGACTCACCTCCATCCATGGCTTCTCCATCTCTCGTCAGTGTGTCCAGTGGTTTTCGATGCCTTTTTTCTTTTCTTTTTCCCTTTTTTTAACTGATCTTGTAACAGCTTATTGGCAAAAACAGGAAGAGGCCTGTGGTGAGCTAACTACAGTCAGAACTAACCAGGACAAAAACATAACTGCCTGCTTGAGAGGGGGTGAGATTGTTGTCTATGGTTTACTAGTTAAAACTGGTGAAAGATGGAAACGCCAAGCATTTTGGAAACGTGATTAGATTGCCCCCATGCCAGTTTCATTAATTTGAGGCTTATACTGGCAAGATGAAATGATTTCTAGGAAAATTTCTGTCTTCCTACTTTCAAGAAATGGTCATGCCTCATTATTATGTGTGTAGATGGTAATGTTTTCTTTATTTTATCTTCAAGAAGAAGGCATGTGTTTGTGACTTGACCCAGTAGGAAGACAGCCAGCATGCAGAGTTCAGAGATGTGGCCTTTGGACTGTTGCGATTATGTGCACATAGCCTGTGGAAATAGCTGGCAGTATTGTCTGTTCTCTAAAGGTTCTTTAGGCTGGATGACCAACTTTCCTAACTGATGAAAAGAGGTGATGCAAGGCTCTATCTTCTCCTTCCAACTAGGCAATCTCCTTTTCTATCTTTAGTTAGCTTTTCCTTCAGCTGGGTGATAATTATTGAGACTGATTTTCTAACATTTGGTGCTACAATTAGTTTTTCAGTGTTTTATTCTGAAATGTATCATTGCCACATCTGGCGAGCAGAAGAAGGGCAAATGGATTTTGCTGAGTCAGAGTGATTGAAATCAGGAGGTCTTTGCCCAGAGTAAAATCTTCACCATATGGTGAAACTGAAGCCCTTTTTGTGTGCTTCAAGCTTTACTCTGGTAAATATTCTTCCTGAAGGTCATTGTTATGACATTGTAGAACATTTTTGTTGAGAGATTTAAACGATGGAACAGCTTTGGTATATCATGTGATAGAAGAAAAACTATCCCAAGTGTCCTAATCAGAACTGGGTCTGAATATCACAAAAATATAAAGCTGTTATACTGAGATGCTTTTATTGTCAGAGACTGAGAGAGAGAGAGAATTAAAGAGGAAATGTGCTGTCTATGCATTCAAAACTGAATAATTTTGGATGTGTAGATTGTAAATCTTCATTTTACTTCTGCAGTATGTCAGCAACATAATGCAAAAAACAAGCAGAGCAAAGTTTCATTAAACTTGATAGAGTGTTGGATTCTGATCAAAGGAATTAATTTATTAAACTCTGGTCAAGATCAAGATCATTAAATATTGCTTGAAAACTGATCTTGGCAAACTACTAGACTAACTTACTGTAGATGCTCCTTCTGCCTCTGAATTACCTTCTTGTTACTTTGATCTGTATCAGTCTCAATAACCTCTGGTTTGAAAAATACCTGGAATAAAAACAGATTTTTGCAGTTATCGTCAGTTTTTTCTTGTATTTGGATGGCACTGAGCTTTAGGTCAGGACCAAGGGATATGTTAACTCACTAAGGTTATTCATTGTACCAAATAAAAGGTGTTTGTGTTGGCATAAAAAAAAGAAAGTAACGCAGGTGGGAAAAACCTCAGTCAATGGACAAAGAGATGTAACAATAACCTCACCACCCCCAGTCTCAGATGTATGTTAAACAAACAGAAAAAGCAGAAAAATCATTACAAAAACAGTTTGTGAAAACTAGGATCTTCTACTTATACAAGTGTTGCTGTGTCCGCTTTGTTGAAATGATGACACAGCAACTTTGCTAGAATTACAACAAACAGATCTCTGTCTCTTCAGTCTAATAACAGTTAACACACAGCAGTGAGCATAGCCAGCAAACTGACACCGCAACCAGGGTCCGACCTTCTGGAGGGCCCACTTTTCAGATAAACTCTTTGTTAATAGGTCCCTCTTCAGAAAATATTTTATTCAAGTAAGGTGTGTCACAAAAACGGCCATTAACACCATTATCGGTCTATACAAGTAAAGTAGGATTTTACCACAGCATGACTGATAAAGGAATGCTGGTATCTACAATACTTAACCACCAAAAATAAGTGAATTAATATATCTGTCAATTTTAAGGGTGAGATTTTATTGTCAGAGATGAGTGAATAGAAATACATTAGGCTTTGTCAGTTCTTTATTCCAATTGAATTGATTTTTCTTTCAGTCAGTCATTATCTTCACCCACTTATTCCTGTTCAGCAGTCATTGGGCGAGAGGCGGGTTACACCTGGACAGGTCACCAGTCCATCACAGGCCACTTATGCCCCTTTTCTACTTGGGTCAGCACAGTCTGGAACAGGTAAATTCAGTTTCCATTACCTTTGTCAGCGATGACCTGACCCCTTTTTTCAGACCACTTCTCCCTCACCACCCAACATGCCCATCTATGGACTGATTGGTCCAGTAAAGTGATGTCAGTCACATTCCTACCCATGGGCGTCACACCAGTGGGGGATTCAGAGTGTGTGAAAAGTGCATAATATGGGAGCTTTAAAAATTCTAGACATCAAAACTTGATACTGTGTATGGAGCATCAAAAGCCCAACACCTCGAGACTCTACAAACATCAAAATGATGCAAGACTACGATTTATGAACATGTCACACCCAATACAGAAATAAATGATTATCCATGATACATCAGGAAGGTGATTTGCTGTGAGTGTGCATAATGCAGTAAGAGACGATCATGGCAAACCGCCCCGGAACTTAAAACTTTTACATAAGACACATCACTGGCAGTCAAAAGTAGCTGAGTAAACTTCTTCACAGTTATTATGCATGTTTGGTCTGATGGACAATGAGACTTGGATCTTAGTAACACAAACACCAGAAACATGGCATCAAAGGTAAAGGTCAGCCACAGCAGACATTATCCAGCATAAACTTCCACACAGACAGTGTGGTGGTGGAAAATCAGCATAAGTGGGTATTTGTGTCAGAGGTGGTTGTTGCAGCTGAAGGAAAAGGAGCTCATGTTCCTTTTCTTTTTTAGAGGGAATTATTCTGTTTGTTAAAGAGGTCCTTCCATTAAAAACGGTTTTCTGAGGTTTCTGTTGAATATTTTACCTCCACAGGTGTTCTTACCTTCATAGCTACGCAGGTGGTGATAACACCCAAGTTCTCCCAAGTACGAACGGCCGGTATTTGTTTCATCACAACTCTTTTGTTCGTTAGTATTCATCAGCTCCAGCAGTTGAAACCACACCTAGCATGCTGCTGGCTAAAAGCTGTTAGCATAAGAAGTAACAAACAGGAAGACACGACGTCTGACGTTGCCATGCACAGCGGGGCAGGAAACAGTATTCTTTGCTCTCATAGGCTAGTTTGTTAGCCAATCAGAGTCCAGCAAATTCGAACAATGAATATGAACGAGCTGCTGATGAAGCAGCCTGACGGAAGGAGCCTGAACCACCCGACTTTTAACGCAGACCGATTGAAAGGTCTGTTAATCAGTGTTTCCTGACGTTTTTTTAGATATAAAATGTTTCATATTACTGGTTAATACTTAAGAAATAACCACAAAGTCCTGAAATGTGTATGAAATGGCCTCTTTAAAGATACTAGGTTCGTCTGTTAGTGGTCCTTTTGTTCTGGATATTTTTTAATCAAACATACACACTAAAATTGAAACTCGAAAAAATTAATCAGAAACTCTTCAGAATATAAGTCTCTGATAAAAACCTTATTCAGATAGCTTGGGTCATTAAGCAAAAAATCACAGGTATTTTAAAAATACATTTTTTATCATTATTTTTTACCTTTATGTTTAAAGTGTCTCTGATTTGCTCAGGTTTGCTCATTTAGAAGCCTTATAACTTTGAATCATGGTGTTAATTTGTGTAGTTTGACTCTTATAAGGCAAATATGGATCTTTGTTTACATCTCCCGTTTCTGCATTTCATCACTTCTGGTTAAAGCACCTTCCTTTCTATTATTCTGCATATTTCAGACTTTATTACAGGAAATCTGCTCATCCTGGTTTATTTTGAAAAGTTTCCACAGGGTACAAATTAAATATTAATTGATATGAAGTAGTAAAATAACATAAAAATCGTGTGTCAGAGACACTTTAAATCTCAAATTGTCAGGCCATTAGAAAGCCTTAGCATGAAAGCACTCTTTGATTATCGTGTTTACAACACTGATCAATTTTTCACAAGGAGGGAACATCTGAATACTCAGTAGTAAAGGAGCGATACATCACGCAGACATTAATTAATCCCTGTAGTACTGCACTAGGCCCAGACAGCGGCAGTGTTTATCAGCCATGCAGACATTGACCCTCCGGCCTGTTGGGATGCAGGGTTTGTAGCTCAGCCGGCTGCTACACAGACGACCTGCTTGTCTGGATGTTCCTCCTGCTTCTGTCCCCTGCTTGTCTGCTTTTATCTATCATCCTTTCTGTTTACATGGTTTCATATTGACACCCTCTCTGTCCTTTTGTCAGACTGCTGATCTGTCTATCTGAGTGCTACCTCTCTAGACGTTCGCCGTCTGGTTGCATTTTTATTATTTTTTTTGCCTTTCCTCCTCCCTGCCAGACTCGCTGCAGAAGCTGACCGGCTGTCACTCTCTCTGTCCTCCACTCTGGCCTGCTTTTGTCAGTCTATCTAAACGACTGCTTTTCTGGCTGTCTGGCTTCCCAAAAAAAGAATATCTGAATAGTTGCTGGATAACAAGCATCTGCAGACCCACAACTCACAAAACAACAGAAGCAAGAAGGAAGGGTGTGAGGGAAAAGGGAGGTGGTGGCTGTAACGGATAAAAGGAAAGGTAGATCAGGTAGTTGAACATGCCATTAGAGAAGATGTGTCAAGAAAATATTCGATTCTGGTCAGATATGAAATCTTTAGGAACGTGGGGTAAATGGCAAAGACAGGCATTCAGATGGAAAGATGGTGAAACAAGTGACAGCAGACATGGAGACACAAATGTTGTTTTTAAGAAGCACTTTGCAACTCTTTCCAATTAACATGTAGATCATTGCGTGTGTTTCTTTTTTTTCACGGAAACACAAGCGAAGCTAAACACACTTTTTACAGAAACACACACACTAACACACTGTCTTTCTGGCATCTTTTCTCACACCTTCACGCACACACACACACGCCCACCAGGCAGCTATCAAGTGTCAGACTCCTTACATTTAGTTATTTTGATGTGATTTGACTCTGAATTAGAAATGAGAAACTGTAAAGGGCCGTAGTGAAATTTTAACTCGTTTGTAAGAAGTGCAACTTCAGCAGCTGTCACACAAAATAGATCCAAGGGCTGTGAGGAGCTTCAGGGATCAGGGAGCTCCCTGAAGGAGAACATGCTTTCTCATGGGCTTTTATCTGGTTGCATTTGCATCTCAGATATTAATGCCAAAATGAAGAAACAGCCTGCTGGCAGTTAGAGGAGTCGAAATGGTGTCGCAATCCCTCTGTTGCATATTAGTTGAGTAAACCTTTGGCTTTATGTTTCCCCCCATTCCTCTGTGTTCTTCTGCAACTTTAACATGTCTTTTTGTGGAATTTTATTTTATTTCACTTTTATTTTTATTACTCTGCTCTCGGCTGTTTCATTTTTTGACCATGCCTCTAGAAAAACATAAAGTTGGGTGAGAAAACCAAACTTGAATTACAAAAAGAAAAGGCCGTAAATCCTATTTGGGATTTCAAATTGTTATTTATTTATTTGTTTGTTTGTTTTTATGCCTTCCAAACAGTTTTATTTAATCATTTATGTTTTAGTTTTACATTAAGCACGACTTTCTCTGAAATGTTTTTTTTTTTTTTTTTTCACTTTTGAGAAATTCTATTTTTTTCCACATAAAATTAATAGATTTTTTTTTTTAAATTACGTATGAGGATCAGGACAGTTCACTTCAAAGACTAAATATTTCAGTAAAGAGTTTCAAATTAAGAGTTTTGACATTTTCCTTTCAAAAAATGTATTATTGTTTTTGTTTGTTTGTTTCCCTTTTGACATGTTGACAAGATTTGGTTCAGTATAAGAAGAAAAAAGAGATTTGTCCAGGTGGACAGAATAAAGTAAGGACTGATTAGACAGAAGATTCATGGGAAATGTGTTAAAAATGTCTCGTTTTCATTATCATAATGAACCAAGCATGAGTTTGACATAAACTTGCTCTGTCTTCAACATAGAGGGATCATTAACAGCATTAAGCTGCATGCAGTTTGTTGAGCTTGTGTACAAGAGGGTGAGTGTGCATGTTGTAACAAAAGGTAGATTTTCCATCAGCTTCTCTATATGTTTGATCAACAGGAAGAACCCAGACTCTTCATTCTCCACATTTCTCTACGGGAAAGGGAGCTAGCATCTCACACCTCCCACACATACATACACACACCATACATCACCCAGGACTCTGCCCTTTTAAAGATGAATCATTTTCACTTTCTGGTCTCTGTCTGCCTCTCCCTTTTTCCTCTCTCTTACACTCACAATACACAAACACACCGTCTCTAAACTGCAACAGGCTAACACACGATTATTCAACATGTCTGCCATCCATTCAGAAAAATGTAACCTTTATTTTCAACCAGCCCAGGACTTCTGTTTCCATCCTTTTATAGCGCTGGTCACTGGAGCCATCTTTGCAGTTTTATTCATAATCAGAACCACATTCCAAAAGAACATTAACAACGGAAAATTACCTGATATCACTGACCTCGTTAACCTGCATCATTGATGCATCTGGTGTTAAAGATCAGCTGTTTCCAGGTTAATTATCTCCACCAAGGAGGTAATGTTTTCATCATCTGTCTGTCTGTCAGCAGGATAACTCAAAAACTAATGGATGGATTTTGATGAAATTTTCAGGAAAGGTCAGAAACGACCCAAGGAACAATCAATTAGATTTTGGGGGTGATCTGGATTACCGTCTGGATCCAGGAATTTTTTTTAGGGATACAGACATAGTACTTTCTACAATATGTCCAAGTGCTGCTTGACGGAGGTCTGCGCTCTCTGAGTGCTGTTTTCGTTACTTTATGTTGCAACTAAGATTGCAGTACAACTTTTCCTGTATAATTTAATGACTAAACTTGCTACTTTACTGTTATGGTATTTAATTTGACCTTTTAATAGGTGTTGAAAGACAGAATCTGAAATATTACTGAGAATTTTGAAAGCCTGAACAATCCTTAATTTTAATTTAAAAAGTAAACAAATGTAGGCACTTGACCAAAGGTCAACAGTGTGAGAGACATGTACCAAAAAAGCCAGAAAAGCTTCACCTTTTTTGAGCAAAACTAAACACTTTGTGAGTAAATGACTAAACAATACTCCTACAACAAACCTGGGAACAGAAAAAAACATCAACCAGGGTATGTGCACTCATGAGTTCATCTCAGAGATAAAGCAGAATCATGCAGAGTGACTAGATAGTCTGACACTACAGGCTACTCCTACAGAGGAGTGATGATGAACGTATTACTCCCAGGTGCGACCCATTAGCTGCTGCTGCAGACTCCTCTAGGGGGCGGTGCAGTAGAGGACTCACCTGAAACAAGAAACACAAGAAAAACAGATTTAAAAAGGAGAAAGAAGAAGAGTAACGCTAAGGGAGAGGGGGGGAAGGAAAAATGGACAAAGTGCTGCAAGCTTTAGAATCTTAATGATCACGCCATGAAATATAGATTTAGTTGAGCTGTGAGAGCTACTACATGAACTCAGACACATCTTGAACCACCAACAGTAAACACAGATTCCCGTTTTCTCCATTAATTCAAGAAAAAACATGATCTTTAAATGTTTGACTCTATAACCTTGAAGTCATTTGTGCAGTGAGTTGGAGTTTGTAATATGTGAGATTTCACTTTAAGACAAAAGTATTCCAGTCTTCCAGACTCATGAGGAAAGTATTGTGGGGTCATTGTGTAATACAGGTCAAAATTCAGCATCTGTGATGATGTTCAGATCCTCTGAGTCCAGGTGCTGAACTGTCCCCTCTGCTTGTCCAGTCCTGTCACTCTCAGAGAACGTTTGCTGTCTGGAAAGAGGAATAAAATGACCGTGTCCTGAGCTGTTGAGCAACATTATACTTTCAAAATGACATTTGCTGGTTTCTAAACTTTTACAGTAAGTTTAAGGAGCTGAAGCAACAATGTAAACTCCTGTTTGTCTCTAATCTTCGGACATATGCAGAGATCAGAAAAAAAAGACTTATTTTATAGTTTAATTTGATTTCTTTGTTGAATTTTAAAATAGTGTTGAAATTAACTGCAAAGAAATTCAGTCTCTCTGTTTTATGAAAAAATATGCACATTTTATTTTATTTTATTTTATTTTATTTTATTTTATTTTATTTTATTTTATTTTATTTTATTTTATTTTATTTTAACAAAGCTGTGAAATGAAGCTGTATTCATCATGAAGCAACACCTCTGTGCATGTGGTGTTGTAACCTGGCGCCAGGTGCAGTAGGATTGCAGCAGGTGGGGAAGGGGGAGTGTACTTTGCAGACAAACGGGGAGGTGGGGGGGGCAGACGTTGTATTCAGGACAAGCAAGGACGCCTGCTGGCTGATTGAGTGCTTGTAGGTGTGGGTGACCTCCTTCGCTTCCCCTCGATGGTAGAAAACAGGCGAATGAGGGGAGGATGGTGCAGGAGAGAAGAAGAGTGAAGCTCAACATTGTATTGATGCTGTCTGACACATATTTCTCTCTTGCTTTACCTCACCCTTCATTCCTACATACAATCGAATTGGTGTGAACATTAGTATGTGGACATTAACTAAAGCAGCTCCTAAGAATTTAGAGCTCATGTTAAATTAATATGTGCCTTTCTATTTGTTTTGGCTCCTTCATTCATCCCAGGCAGCTCCAGTATCTGTTAAGGTCACCGTGCCATACATTAGAACAGCTATAAATGTCATCAAGCATTGATTGATCTAAATCTTTGTGACAGACAAGCATGATGAGTCAACGGGGAGTCACGTCTGCATGTGTTTGAAAGGAGTCTGTCACTGAAATGCAACAGACAGCAGGAAAACCTGGCTGTCCTGTCCAAACGTGAGGAGACAGCAGGGCTGTTATGTGAACTTGACAGCTTCATATTGGGAGTTGGAAGATTAGTTTCATGTCTGTAGGCTAAATGTGAAGATATAGACAGCTCTCAGCTTTACTAGACCAGGTCTTTGAGCTGGATCGACCTCGATGCAGGAAGGTGCAGACACCTTAATGTGGCAGGAAGATTAATGAGCTTACTGGTAGTACAGATCTTTTAAAACACATTAAGCTTTATTTTTGTGTGCAACTGTATGCACAGTTTTTTTTTCTTGTGAATGTCAAAAGTTAGTCAAGGACTCATTTCAAAATGATTATTTTTTCCTACAGTGCCCCTGGCATGCATAGCAGTTTGTTTATTATATTCTTGCAAATATCACCATCAAACCATATTTGCCCGATAACAAGTAGCTTTGGAACATATTACACAAAGAATAAAGAGCAGCTGTCTTCCACTTCCACACATTTTTTTTTTAATTAGCTCACAATTATGAGCACTTGAATCTGAAAAGAGACACTCAAACCCCATGACATCACAGATAACACAAGATATTTTCAATAATTTATTGATGCTATTAAGACAAAATATGTTATTCAAATTGTAGCACCTGTTGAATATTTTAGCTCCACAGGTGTTCTTACCTTCATAGTGGGTGTGAAAACAGGTCAACAACTTCTCTTTCAGTTTTAATCTCTCAAACTACGCAGGTGGTGATAAAACCTGAGTTCAAACGGCCTGTATCTGTTTCGTCACAACTCCTTTGCTCATTAGTATTCAGCAGCTCCCGCAGTTGAAACCACGCCTAGCATGCTGCTGGCTAAAAGCTGTTAGCATAAGACGTAGCAAACAGAAAGAGAGAACGTCTCCTGTTGCCATGCGCAGCGGGGCAGGAAACAGTATACCTTGCTCTCATAGGCTAGTTTGTTAGCCAATCTGAGTCCAGTAAATTCGAATAATGAATATTAATGAGTTGCTGCCTGAAGCCTGACGAATTTTAATGCAGACAGATTGAAAGGTCTGTCAATCAGTGTTTCATAATGTTTTTTAGATATAAAATGTTTCATACATTAATACTTAAGAAATAACCACAAAGTCCTGAAATTTGTATGAAATGGCCTCTTTCAGCCCAGAGGCTGACGATGGAACTGGATCCACCTGCCGATGATAGCTGCCACGCCCCCTGAAACACAGGTGAGAACACGCACACAGCAGAATGACACCTGACAGGAATAAGGAAAATAACATCATAACATCTACAACATTTACAGAACTCAGCAGTACGTGTCCTGACGAAGACCAGGAAGCGGGAGCACATCACTCCGGTTTTAGAATCACTGCATTGGCTCCCCGTATGTTTCCGGATTGATTTTAAAATACTATTAATGGTTTTTAAGTGTTTTAATGGTCTTGGGCCTTCTTATCTCTTAGAATTGCTTTTACCGTACGAATCCTCGCGGTCTCTGCGCTTCCTCTGGCAGCCGTCTCCTTGTCATCCCTAATGTCAGGACACATACTCACGGCGAGGCGTCCTTTAGTTATTATGGCCCTCGCCTCTAGAACGGGCTGCCGAAGGATCTCAGGGCCGCAGAAAACGTTCATGTTTTTAAGAACAGGCTCAAGACTCACCTTTTTAGCTTGGCTTTTAAATTATCATTTTAGTTACAATTTTAACTTGTTTGTTCTATTTTTATATGTTCTATTTTAACGGAGATTTATGATCAATATTATTTTTTATCTATATAACTATATACTACTATATATTACATTTCTATCAATTTAGCGTTTATCATTTTACATTTTGACCTTGTCTTATCTTTCTCCAGTGTTCCTCTGTGGGAGCCCTCTGCCGCGGGGGCTGCTTTCCGGGTGTACCGAGGTGGAGGTGGGGGACTCCACCCTTCCTCTTCTGGGTGCCCTGTGTTGGAGCCTCGGCAGCGGGGGATCGACTGCTGTCGGGGCAGATGGCTCCCATGATGGCGTTTCATTGACTTAGCTTGTTTGGCTCATCTGACCTCAGAACAGTGTGTCTTATTCTCTTTTAACGTATGTTTTTAGGTGTGTGTTTGTGCGTGTGCAGGAAGATGAATGTTGTGAAGGGGCTTTATTGCGTGAATATTATTTATTTCTGGGGGTGGGAGGGAATGTGTGTGTGTGGGGCCTTTTTTATATTTATTTTATTTTGTAAAGCACTTTGAGATGCATTTCGTGTATGATTAAGTGCTATATAAATAAAGTTTTAA
Organism: Pachypanchax playfairii; assembly: GCA_006937955.1. Lineage (NCBI taxonomy): Eukaryota > Metazoa > Chordata > Actinopteri > Cyprinodontiformes > Aplocheilidae > Pachypanchax > Pachypanchax playfairii. The sequence continues at coordinate 695,862 of SSNP01000093.1, read as the reverse complement.
TTGATTTTTTTTAACATGGTTGAAAGCTCAAAAAGTGATTTTGCATGACGCAGAACCTTTATGGTGCGTACACACCGGCCAACCGTCAACTTCAGAAACATCAAGTTTACATGTAAAGTCTATGTGGAGGGTTAGTCTCTGAGAGTCTCTGTGTCGCTTTGTGAGCGTCAGCAGCGTCAACTTTCAAAGCTGTTCAAGCGTTTCAGGCATTGAAGCTTGAAACGCGAGCAACGCAGAAGTTCAGCTAGCGGAACTTTTGACGCTCTTGAAGCGGCATCTCAACCAATCAGAGCTTCTCATCGTAGTGACGTCACTGCACATAACCTGAATGAAGCAGGAAGTTGTCAAACTGGGCGTGGGAGGGAGAAGTAGCGCTGAAAGCTCACCAAACTCAGAACGCATCTAAAGAATGGGGTGTATCCACAAACGAATCGACGTTGTCTAGCTTTATGAAGTCAATAAAGCCAAGCCACTCTCTCGATATGATCCGCCATGGCTCAGAACATTCGACAACAAAGGAAGCCCCGCCTACGCGCTCTTTTTAACGGTCAGGCGTTACAAGCTTCAACTTTCAAGCTTCAAACTTGAAGCGTTGTGAACGTTGCTTGACGTTTACAAAGCGGCCGGTGTGAACGCACCATTAAGTCAAATACCTCTAAAAATCAACAAAAGAACTCAGGTTACTTTCAATTCAACTTGTTTGGATTATAAAGTCCAGAATATTGTTACGATCATCCCTTAGACTAATGTATTCTCTTATGTTAATAAAAACTTTTGTTTATCTATAAATTCATTTTAGATTTTCCACAGTGGCATGTGATGATGTCACCATGACTCCAATAATCCAATCAGATCCAGAACATGTAGCAGCGTCTTTATTTTCTGGAGGGTAATTTTCCACTGTCAGCTGGTCTGGAGTGTATGTCTGCAGTACACTTAATTTGCATCATTATCACTATTTATTTTTAAATATAAATATTTAAACATGAAATGTAGATCTAAACATAGATTTAAATATATCAAAATGTTGTTGGCACATAATTAACATGCAACTGACAGATCAGTTTGAAAACAAATGCATATTATTATAGTTCTTATTATAAAATCTCCCAAGCCCATTCTGGTAGAAAGTAAAATACAATTTTCCGATTTTACAAATAACATAATGTGGGTTTGTTTCTAACAGGTTAGCTGGGTTCCATTTTTTCTTTAATCTTTTAAAGGTGCCTTGCCAAAAAATGTCATACTCACAGAATTTTTTCTAATTTTTCTAACTACAAAGTTCAAATTACTGGGTTTTTACATGCTTAACCAACACATAGTGGTGCACAGTTGCAAAATAGAAGGAAAATAATATAAATTTGCCATTTTTGTCCTGCTGAAAGGTGAAACTCTGACCCATCTATTATTTGTCTTTATAGTTATGTCAGACTTTATCAGTCAATCAAATAAAATCCTGTTTACATTATTTGATATTTGTGGCTGTTGAAAAGTTAAAGTGACATGAATATTTTTGCAGTGTTTTAGTAAGTGAACTGTTTTTTGGCAGTAGCTCATGTTTAGACAGCAGCGAGAAACTTTCGTCATTCTTATTTTATTTCTTCTGACTTTGTTGCGCCACCTTTCTGACATTTAACATTTAATTCTCTTCTTTCAGTTTTTATACTTTGGCCTTTTGCATACGTTTGTTGTCTGTCTTTTGTCAAACCGGTCTCACCTTCTCTCCTGTCTTTCTTCATTCAGGGTAAAAAGAAAAAGTCCTTAAACTCTCACGCTCGCCTTTTTATTGGTCTCTCTTACTTACAGAAACAGTTTTCTTTATTTCATTTCCTTAAACACAGCTCTCTCATTCCATTTAGCTGTAAATCACAGTGTAGACTGGCACATCAATCCACTTACCTCCAGGTGGTGTTTTTCTTGTAGCCATAGGTACATGCTTTATCTGAAATCGAACCCTCTGGATGTTTTTAACAGGTGCCCATAGATTCTCTGTATCTATGTCTGCTGAGATGCCACGGGTGATGTGTTCCTCCATGTGTGTTTGTGCGTATGTGTGAGTGTTGGCACTGCTTCCTGCATCCTCTGGGGGGTCATCAGGGGCACAAACTGTAAACAGATCTTCATGAGCATCAGCAAATCCTCTGGCTGGAGTGTGCTCTCTTTACCATTCTATTATCCTCTCTTTCAAATTCACACAAACGCAGAAAAACAAACTTATGCAATTTAACTTTTTTTTTTTTTTCTTGTTGGTCAAAGATTTCAGTCCCTCTTCACGCTTTTGTCACACAGTCGCTCCCTAGTCCTGCTCCCTGACAGCAGGGCCTCCTGCTTGCTTTACTGTTTCCAGGAAGTGGGTAAAACCAGTCTTGAGTTTCCCCTCCCCTCCATCCCAAGCTTCCAGGTGGAGAAAATAGACCCTGCTGTCGCCCTTGTCCAAATCTGTCCCCACGTTGGAGTGGAAAACAAACATTGGAGCTGCCTGAAAGGTCCAGAGGGGGGACATGAGAACCTGCAGGCGGTTTGAACAAAGTCCAAGATGAGTTAGAACTTAAAAGCTGCACAGCCTTTGACCCTGTTCACTTTCAGTATCATTTGTTCCACAATTTGCTTGTTGCCAAAGTTTACCCTCCTAACTTGTAGTTAGGTTTCATACACAGTTGCTTAAACAGACATCCCGAGATGTCCGGATGGTTTAATGGCTTTTCCAAGATGTCAGCTTAATAACTCTTATGTTGAAAACATTTCTAAATTAAGCTTTAATAATTCTTCGAAGGAGGCCTGCGTGCTTCTCAGAAACCATCTAGCTTTGTTTGTTTTTGCTTCCAAGTAGCACCAATGTTATTGGCTCTCACCTTTTCCTGTGTTATGACAGCAAATGAGATGCTTTCTGCATCGTTTTTCCTGCACTGTTAAACACTATCACTGTTAGTTTAAATGGCAAATTTGTATTATTTTTTGAGGATGTTTTGAAAGTATTTTTTGTCTGGCTGCCAGGCTCTGAAACAACAATTCCTACTGAAGTCCTTCTAAACTTCCCACACAACAGCTCTGCAGCGTTCTGGCAGCTCGCTCACTGAGAAGCGTTTTGGCATTCCTCCCATTTGTGTGTGAACGCTGTTTGCAGAGTTTCAGGAAGGCTCTCGTTGCCAGCGGCCCTGAAACAATAGAGCACGGTTTTCTCAGCTTGTTGCTGCTCGGTTTAGGCCTTTGCCTGCAGGAGCAAGAGGGAAACTCTGGACTTGCTACCTCCTGTTTCTCCTCCTCTCCTCCCACCCCTCCTCCTTCTGCTTCTCCTCCGCCTCCTCTTCTCACTCCAAGATGACTCAGAGAAATGTGCTTGGCTCCGTTCCGGCAGCCGAAGCTCAAACCCAAGTTTGATTAAAACGTTATGAAGATTTTTCTCTTAAAATTTGGCTGGATTATGGTTTTAAACCTTTTCAGATGTGTGGAATTCAGGAAGTCCAATAAAAGACAAGTTAAAGATAAAGTTATAAGTTAAACATAAACTAAATCCAGTTTGTTTGCTGAACACACATTTGTATAGTTGTATTACTTTGATGGAATTATCTGATTTTCTACCAAGAACAGTATGACATTGTATTTAATTATGATAATTAATTTAAATATCAGAAATATTTAAAATAAAATGCAAGAGTTAAACTAGAATCATGTAGATGCTGTCATATGCATTTAGTATTTTTAGTATATACTAATACAATTATTATTATTATGGATGTTGTTTTAATCCTTAACATCATTATTAATTATTTAAATTATTTGTGATTTCTTAAATCATGTTTTAACTATGAGTTTTTTTTCCTCTAATAATTTCTGTGTTTGTTTGACAATTATTTTCAGAACTTCCCTGTGATGAATGTTTTTAATGTTTTGATAGAGACTTGCACTCTGTTGGTTTAAAAAAATGTATCACTGTACCACCGATATTTTCTTTGAAAATGCAAAAAAAAAAAATACTAAAAAAAGAGTCATTTAAGTGCCACAGACTGATGAACTGTGAGATTTACAACTAAAACGTTTATTTGAAGAAGTATTTTTCCTACTTTTTTAGCAAAACTCCATCAAATAAGTAAATTAGTTTAAAATGTTTAGGTTTTAGGAAATAAATAAAATCCCAAGTTGTTGCCCAACTGATATTCAAATTGCCACTATTATGTATATTTTAAAAATGTTTTAATTGTAACCAAAAAAAGTGTGTGTTTATTTAAAAAGACTGATCTGTTTTCAGAACGATTTGTCCTTTTTGGTGTGAAATGAAATGGCACCTTGAAAGTTTCTGTTCTGTCTTTAAACATGTTTCTGTGTTTTTCTTTCTCCTCTCATGTTTCCTTCAGACGGCTGCTTTTCTTTTCCCTCCCGGCTCAAATGATCATTTATCACCTTCATGGCATCTTTTGTCTGATTGTATCTCAGTTCGCGCTGATTACACGAGATCTGACATTGATATAAAAGTAAATTTTTAATTACTGTTAGATGTTCTTATAACACACTAACCTTCCAGGCGGAGTCTGATCGACTCCACAAGGCAAATATTGACAAATAAAAGGACTCAGCACAACAATGACTCTCATTTGACAGTGAGGGGCTTCTCAAGGTTTGAAATTTGGTCTTAAATTTTATTTAAATATTTTTATTTAAATATTGATTTGGTTTTTGTTCAAATTTTGCTTGATTGTGGAAGACAACTCGATCAATGAAGATAATTGTTTATAATAAAATGACACTTCTCACCTCTCTACTGATCTTGATCCTGTGTGTGTAGAAACCCAGAGAGACACAACCACAGAAACTCAGTTCATATCTATTTGGGAGGATTTGCACACAAAAACAAGTGGTTTGTGCAACATTCCAGAATGTATTTATTTATTTATTTTTTATAATTTTACTCTAAAACTTGCTTAGATGCTTTTAAATGCCACTCGTGTGTGTATGGGGGGGGGGGTTGTATTTTTGACCTCCTGAGGACCCGTTTCCTGACTTTTACTATCTTTCTGGGGTCCGAGGGTTCTTGTGGGGACCGAAGCCTGGTCCCCATAAGGGGGACTCCCCTTTTTAGGGTTAGGGGTTAGGTTTATAGGTATGGTGTGAATAGAGTTTTAGTTAGTCTTAGGGTTAGTTATAGATCAGTAATGGTTAAGGTTAGTAAAAGAGTTTGGTTTAGGCATAAATCCATTTACTAAAATCAATGGAAGTCAATGGACGGTCCCCATAAGGATACCAAAACAAACATGTGTGTGTGTGTGTTAGTGTGCCTTAAACAGAAGATGGGTGGAAGCATATTTGAAGCCACCTTTTGAGACTTGCATCAAACACCACCTCAATACTTTGCCCTTTAATCTGTAATCACACACACACATACACACACGTTCAAACATTTCAGACTTCAACTTCCTCACTGATGCATTCAAGTACCCACGTTCCTTTTCTGATATCCTTTTTAAATCAGTGCATAAAACCACAAACATATTTTACTCTCTCATCTCCACGTCTGTCATCTGTCCTGTTCATTTATAAGACAAACCAGAGGACACACTCACCGGCTGCATGTTACCTTATCAAGTCTCACATGTTGTTGCATACAAGACTTAATAAGAGAAAACTTTTTAATTGTTTCTGTCAGATTTGTTAAAAAATGTTACATTCAAACATCTAATTGTAATAAAGTAAAAAAAAAAACATGTAACATTTGTCATGTTTCTAATTACTTTATAATATTTGTGATATCAGAAAGTAATTTTACATACAAAAATATTGAAGTTTTAATGCTTGCTTAAGGTAAAAACTAACTTTATGAATATTCAGTGTAAAAAAAGTGACATTTCTGCATGTATAAATAATTGTAAGTAGTAAGACTGAAACTTGTGCGCCTTGGTGCATACGACCTACATTACTTGATTCTTGAACAGGAAGTTGAAAGTCAGAATAACTGTCTTTGGTTAAAAAAAAAAAAAATCTGGGAAATTCCTCCGTGACTCAGTCTGAGGTGGTGTGGGCTTATTCTCCAGGGTTTGGTGAAGTTTACCACCCTCTGATTTCTTCAGCCTATCTCCGAATAAGGGAAGGGTGGATCAGAGGAACAGAGGTAGGTGGTGTGAGACAGGTTGTCCCCACCCTTAGCAAGACAGAATCTAAGTGATGACACTGAGTCATCTTTGATTTCAAGGCTCCTCTCGTTTTCATTAGCATGCTCCATCCTGTTACCTTCAAGCATTTAGTTATGAATCTGGGTCATAACCTAATTGTGAGAAGAAAGATTTAAATGTCCCTCTAGAATATTCTGAAAAAATGAGCAATATTATTAATATATTTTTCAATATTAAAGTATTTATTTTTTATTTAGTGACCAAAAGCCTTACTGTTACTGTAGCCCTGCTCTGTAAATATGTCATTTTACACACCAAGGGAAAGAGTTGCATCATTCAGCGACCAGTACTCCACATGATGCAAGCAGGGCCACAGATAAGCTAACACAATATTCTCAACACTGTGTCTGGATTCACAAGGAAATGAATGTTGAAACTATGACCAGTCAGAAGTGCAGACTCCCTGAGGGACTGCAGATCCCCCCCATTATTAATACTGCATTGACCCAGTGTGCAACAGTGGTGCAAACTATGGGCTAATTCTACAGCATGCTGTTTTACACCCTTTTGGCAATGCTAGTGACGAGACTTTAGGAGATGGTAATGTTGGAATGTCTGATTGGACAATCACTTTGTTTTCTGCTGAAATGATTTAAAGAACAATCTCAGCAAAGAGTTTCATACTGATAAAACCCTCTTGGGGACAAAAAGAGAGGAAAACTAAATGTTTGCCAACAATGAAAACTAATAACATGAGTGTAACATGCCCACAGTCAAAAATATTGAAATAATTTACCCTCATGTGCAGCTATTTTCATTATTTACTGATCAATTTGTTAAGAATAATTCAGTTCGATTCAAATTATTTAAAAGTTAAAGTACTGAACAGAAACAACAAGTCAAATTCACATCAACAAGTCAAAATAAAAGAAATAGGATACGTTTAAAATGTCAGTTATTAAATCAGGACTAAATAACTTTTCTGCAGTCGTGTCTCAGTCGATCGTTGCTGGAACCGGTGTTCTGTTGAAATATGCTCCCTGTTGAGATGTGCTACCGATTCCTTCTGCACATGTGCCGTTCTACAGTCTTGACTTCAATAAACAAATTTATTGTTTATTTTTATTTCTATATTTTTCCATAAATACATTTTACCTATCAAATAAATTCTTCATGTTCCTGTCAAGGACAGGAACATGAAATATGATGTTATTTTTACTTTCTTTACATTGTGAAAGCGACAGGCAAATCTTTGGACACACCCAGAGGAGAAGGACCCAACAATAGCTGATAAGGACCCAGAGGGCTTTTATATAGAAAATATCAGGGAAGGATCATAAAAATATGTTTAAATAATTAACAGGGCACACTCACCATAAACAAGAATACTGTATAAACTTCTAATGAACATTTCATTATGAAATAAGTTGTTAATTCATACTATGGAGGCATTTTTCATCAGAACACCGCTTCCAGCTGAAACCCGAATTCCTGAAGTTATTAGATGTAATATAGAAGGACCAGAGGTGTCCAGAGTGTCTAATATGAAGCTGAACATGTTTTTTGGTGAGTATCTACTTAGACAAGCTTAAAGCTTAAAGTTTGGGGCACAGGCCACCCTTCCAACTAGACTGGCCACAGGTGGCACCACCAAACTTAGACAATCAAATTCAATCAGTACTTTAATGAAAGAAAATGACTATGAACATGTACCACTAACATAGTGCTTTGACCGATTTATTTATTTTTTTCATTTATGGTGCCACTTAAATTATAATAAACTGTCTATAATTCTGCAAAACCTAGATTTTTTAAGGTTATGGGTCTATTTACATGTGCCACCCTGTGCCCATACCTGCGCCCCCCCACAAATATTTCTAGACACGCCCCTGGCAGGTAAAGGAACAAGATGCTTTATATTCCTAACATTTTAGTGCTTTAAAGACAATTCCAGGAAACATGTAGAAATAGATAATTGTTGTTCTAAAGGATTGTACTTGTCAATCAAATGCCTCAGATCAGACTTAATCTTACCACGTAAAATACCTCAGTATGACTGAAATGTCTTGCTCCTGTTACAAATAAACTGTAAGGAGCAGGTCAAAAAGTAAAAGTGTTCATCTTGTTTTGTCCCTGAGTGACTAAATCTTTGGAAAACTAATGACTTTTCCATTAGCTTTAGCTGTACTTCATTCAATTCTAATCAGCAAATGCTAGCACGCTGGCGCTGAACCAGGATAGTGAACATGGTAAACACAAGCCTTTTTGGCTTTGTTGTTGGAATCAGATCAACATGCTCAAGTTGTAGTTCAAGCAGAAACATCTGGACTTTGTTTCTCACAAATACAGTCTCTATGCACAATTTTGGGGTTTTTTTCCCATTCAGATTCCAGCATTACACCAAGATCTGGCTACAATGTCCTGCAACTGGGTTTGATGTCTAAAAAAGACTTATAAACCATAAACGTTGTCAGCCCCAGGCAAGAAGCATTGACCTAAAGTGTACTAACATGCTATCTGTGTCTTTTAAACCTTCACACTCGATTTGGCTGGTTTTATTTCACGTTTGGCTTTGCCTCCACTGTTCACGAAGCTGAAAACATTTTTTCAAATAACTGAGTGATATGAGTTAGAATAAGATCTGAAGCTCATTACAACATTTTTTAAAATGATCTTTTATCTTTATGTGATGTTTTTTTTTTGTTAATATAAAGTGTTTCAGATTGTTTTTAGGTGAAAATGAGGCAATATAATATACACAGTATCTTTAGCTTTAACATATGTCAAAAATGAAGTCTTGTGTTTGAATAATTGCCAAATATCTCAGAGGTAGACAGTTTTCCCCTAGGATATCTCCTGCCCTGAAGCTTTCTGTCTCAAACTATCAAAGCAAATGTGCTGAATTTTAGACTAGAAATTTGACCCCCATGCCTGCAGAGAACAATCATGCACAGAAAAAAGCTTTTCAAGGCAAATTAGCTCAACCGTTAGATAAAACAGGAGCTAGTTCTTTGAGAAGCCCCTTTTACCTTTACTCTGAGCCTCATTTGATTCTTCTGCGAGGCTGTCATTTATGAGAACAGGCTTTTTTTTAAGTGATAAATTGACTGTTTTATTCAAATGTAAAGTCAATGAATGCTTTTAACTGTTCTCCTCTTCGAGACTCTTCTCGTCTACAAAAAGAGAAGTTTGCAAAGGTTTGTTCAGAAATCTTTGAACCACAGAAAAGGTCAATATCCAGATAGTTATAAGATCCAAAGACCAGAACACAGAGCATGAGCTGCCTCTTTATAAACTTATTATAATAGTGCAAATTTAATGAACGCAGTAATGTGTGACTCACAGGCTGAGTGCAGTCTGTTAGTATGAATACTTGCACAGTGCCTGAGGAAAATGTTTTATACCGTTGTCATGATAAACAAGTTAAAAGCAGCACATACAGAAGCAAAGTTCAGGACTAACCAACACATGTAGTTTTTACACCCAGAAGTATCAAGACAAAAATACTCTTTAGCTCTTATTTTTATAAAAATCTTCTGATTTAATTCGTATTCAAATGACCTTGGTAGAACTATATAGTGACATCAGATAAATTGGGCCACTTTTTATTCTGAACATCTACTTGTTTGCACAGTGATAAAAATAATTATATTTAATCAGTACGACTTGCTTATAAAACACCAAAATCTATCTATCTATCTATCTATCTATCTATCTATCTATCTATCTATCTATCTATCTATCTATCTATCTATCTATCTATCTATCTATCTATCTATCTATCTATCTATCTATCTATCTATCTATCTATCTATCTATCTATCTATCTATCTATCTATCTATCTATCTATCTATCTGCGCTGTGTTTACATTTTTTGTAGGTTGAATGAGAATTCACACAAAGAAGAGACATTAGCACATTTTTAGGCTTTATTGATTTAAAATGTCAGTGGGAGAAATAAATAAAGAAATAATTCTGCTGCTTGGCATTTTTGGTTAAGTCTGTTGTTATTTTAAAAATTATTTCCCAGGACTATGAAAATGAACCAGTGGATTAAACAATTCACACAACAATTCACAGAGTGTAAACTTGAAAGACGAGTCAGCGGCTGATCACGATGGCATGTCAACTCAAAAAGCAACTGAGGTTTTGTTTGAAGAAGGAAGTCAGAGTTCTTCAAAATCTGTTTAGTTTGCTGGTGGGGTTTTATCTTTTTATCTTTCTGCGTTATTTTTTCTGCCTCGCATTCTTTCCTCTCTCAAACACACACACACATTGTGTGTCCAAACAGCACACTGTGTGATATTGTGGGAAGACCTCAGGAGGTTTGGCTCCTGGCGGTTTCTGGGAGCAGCACCAACATGGTGACTCGGCTCGGCAGTTGGATGGGCTTCATCTGGTTCTGTCTGCAGATTGAGGGCGGCACTTGGTAGGTTACTCAAGAAGAGACTGAGTTCTTATTAAAAGGCAGGCTGGCTAAAGTTGATCAGGAGTTTGTGTGAGTATGTGTGTGTGTGTGTGTGTGTGCTTTGAATGGAGCTTTTTGTTCCAACGTGACTCACCATGTTCAAACCATGGTTGGTGCCTGAAGGGAGAGATGAAGGGAGGGTGAACAGCACCGAGTAGGAAGAGTTGATGTGGTTAAGTAATTAGGAGGCTGCATGCTCTGTTGCTACGTCAAGCTTCGGCCTGCTTCTCTAATGAATCAATATGCTGAATGCCTGCTGGTGAAACACACACACATCTACAGTCGTGGTAAAAAGTATAAACTTTTTCAGTTGCAAGGTTTTGTTTTTTAAAGCAAATATAAGGATAATCAGTTCTTGCCCAAGGCTTCAAGCAGAACGATACCAAAGGTCAAGAAGGTATTTTACAGTGTTATTATTTGACTGACAAGAATAAAGACAAAATGTGGAACAGTGTTACAAAATAAAACTTGGTTTACCATCAATCAAGAACCAACTCAATAACGTTCAGACCCTAAATCTCTACTTCATTTACCTCACAACGTTTTATTTGCGAAGAAGTCTGGACTTCAATTTTCATTGTAGGTTTTCTGCTTGTTTTGTTGTTTTGTCACATGGACTAACTTTAGGTCAGATGGCTTCATGTTTGACTCTGTTTTCATATACAGAAGAGTTCAGCTGCTAGGTGTCCAGGTCCTGTAGCTGCAAAATAAGCCCAAATTATCATTATCATTATTATCATTACCACCACCATGCTGACAGTCAGTGTGAGGCGTTTGGGCTAAAATGTTCTTTATTTTTGCCAAACACAATTCTTCAGAATTGCTACTGCACCTGCCAAGCATTCTGTTTGTTCTCAATACACTGCCTGGCACTCAACCAACCAACCAACCAGCCAACCAACCAACTAATCAGTCAACCAACCAACCAACCAACCAATCAGCCAACCAACCAATCAGCCAACCAACCAATCAGCCAGCCAACCAACCAACCAACCAACCAGCCAACCAACCAACTAATCAGTCAACCAACCAACCAACCAACCAATCAGCCAACCAACCAATCAGCCAACCAACCAATCAGCCAGCCAACCAACCAACCAACCAACCAACCAACCAACCAACCAACCAACCAACCAATCAATCAACCAGCCAACCAACCAACCAACCACCAACCAACCAACCAACCAGCCAACCAACCAACCAACCAACCAACCAACCAACCAACCAACCAACCAACCAACCAACCAGCCAGCCAACCAACCAACCAACCAACCACTGTCCAACACTGCTTTTTTCAGTGTTGGACAGTTCTTAACCAAATTTTAGTAGTTTCTGCAACCTCATTAGATGTTTTCTCTGCTTGATGTCAATGATTTGACCTTCTCAAACAGACTACCATCTTTTCCACGTGTCTTTCAACATGGTTGTTTAGGAAATGTGAAGCAACTCATTGTACCAGTTGGGGTTAAATAACTTGGTGCCAGCTGAAATATAATCACCCATGCAGTAATTATCCAATAGGAGGTTTTTACCTATTTGCTTAGTTAAATCCAGGTAGCAAATTTTTGGGGGGCCAGGCAGTGTATGATGTATTGATATCATCTTCCATATGGTAGGATGTCAGACATCTTTTGGGTGGGGTGAGGTGGAATTGTCACACTACTGAGAACTTCTTTTTTTGCAACTCTCATTAAAGATGAATTTGAAGGAAGGCCGTGACACCTCACTGACTGTCAGGGGTACATCAGTGAGAAATATTCTGACTCCAAGCAGAGTTTCAGGATAATATGACCTGGTAAACCAGAACATTAAGAAGCAACTTTGTGTTTGTTTGCATTTTTCATCCATAACAGTCGTAGGGTCTTCCTGTCATTCACATTGTATTTGCTGTACCACGGCGTGATGTAGCGGGTCAGGATGCTCTTATCGGTGCCTCAGGAGAAGGTGATGGGAATGGCAAGAATTAATAGATATCCTGAGAAAGTGGATCCTCTGCTGAGCTCTCTTAACCCAGTATGCAATCTTGAGACCCCCCAGAGAGCTCATCAGTGAAGTAGCCACCCAAAAACAGAAAGCTGAAATCTTTTGGTTTGTTTGGATAAGGCTTGGCAAGCCTGAGCTATGCTACCACATTCTTTAAAAAAAAAAAAACAGAAGACACCTTTCTTTTTTCAGCCCTTCCAAACAAGCTATACTTGTTCAGCCATTTTCTAATTATCCTGTGGGAAACGTTAACATTTAAATGCTAACTGAGGCCTGTAGAGTTGGAAACACTGCTCTGGGGTTTCTAGAAATTTCAGTTACATTGCATAATCTGACCTCAGGGTGAACTTGTGGAGACACCCACTCCTAAAATCATAGTAACTATATGTGAAAAATCAAGTAACTTGTCTTTTGGACTTGAGTTAACACACACCCGAATGCTCCAGAGCAGTAAATGTTCCAAAAACTCTGTCTGTTTAGAGATGCTCACACCTCTCGCTCAGTTGGTTAATCAAGTGCACATAAATACCAACACCAGGCTGCTACTAGGTCTTTTAATTCTTATGTTGGCAGCAGGTGTTTTTCTAACACTGATTCAGCATTTCTTATCTACATTTTTAACCAGATTTACCAAACATTACAAAAACTACTGCTGAAAGCACATTGTGACATCTGTATTCCTCATTTCTGATTAATAGCTGGTTACATTGATGCCTCACTTATCGCGGTTAATTGGTTCCAGAACCCCCCACCCCCACCCAGGTGAAAATTTGTAGGGTTACACCAAATAACACAGAGACAATCCGGTCAATTTTGAAAATACAAGTGATTCTTTAAAATAAAATACAGCGATTGACAAATGCAATCATATTTGTGTATCTAGAGATGAACACACACACAGAGCAACGGAGTGTGCTGACTACATTGAGGGGGGGGGGTGTTTGGGTGTCTAAACACGAGAGAGGAGTTGTCAATTTAAGATGAACGATGTAGCAGGAGTAATTAAAACAAGCTCTCTTCAATTATTGATGTTATTTATTTATCCATGGTGAAAAAAATAGCTCTGAATAAACAGAGAAGCAGAAGCGCTTGTAGACCGGCGCGGAGAAAGACGCGTCTATTAACGGGAAAAGCTGAGCGCTCTGCGTCGCTTCCGCGTCGCTTCCGCGTCGCTTCCGCGTCGCTTCCGCGTCGCTTCCGCGTGCAGTGATGACTATAGCGTTGCGTTGGTTGACTGATGATGGTGATGAAGGACCTGTGCAGTGCGATGAAGGTGACGATGTGACTGCACAGGTACTAATGAGAGCTTTAAAGCTCTTCGGGAGGCGCCTCGTCTTCAGATAGAGGTGCTGGGTCATTAATCGAGGAGGAAATGTGGTGAGGTAAACGAACAGCTGAAAGCGCAGTATTTTAGACTTTTTATTTTTGAATGAATATTTTTGAAAAATCCGCGAAATGGTGAACCCACAAAAGTCGAACCGCGAAGTAGTGAGGGATCACTGTGTATACATTTCTTTTTAACATGACTGTTACATAAACACAAAACTGAACATTCATACTCTTACCAATATTTACAACTTAATTAATTACTTTTAATTCGACCTTGGAATACAGCCTTCCTCTATACACTGTGTTCCAATATTCAGATAATACATCCTCTCATCCTGCATCTCCCATGTAAATGTTTGGTTGAGATGCCTTGAGGTTCCAGAGAATAAAATTTAAGATATTTTTTTTTAAAAAGAAGTGAAATATTGTTTATAATGTCTTCCTCAGTACATAATTGCATAAAAGTAACAAGTTTAGAGTTTTTACTACTTTAATCAAGCCATGTACATGTGTTTTTTTCTTCTTGCAGTCCACCATGTAACATCGTGATGCTTCCACACCAGAGTGTCAATAACAAACAAATGCTGCAAAGATACAAGAATCATTGGCTTAAATAAACATATACATTGTATAAACGTAACTCACCCATTAAGTGTCCATCTTAAAGAGGCCCTTCCATTAAAAACAGTTTTTCTGAGGTTTCTGTTGAATATTTTAGCTCCACAGGTGTTCTTACCTTCATAGTGGGTGTGAAAACAGGTCAACAACTTCTCTTTCAGTTTTTATCTCTCAAACAATGCAGGTGGCGATAAAACCTGAGTTCTCCAGAGTCCGAACGGCCTGTATCTGTTTCATCACAACTCCTTTGTTTGTTAGTTTTCATCAGCTCCCTCAGTTGAAACCACGCCTAGCATGCTGCTGGCTAAAAGCTGTAGCATAAGACGTAGCAAACAGGAAGAGAGAACACCTGACGTTGCAATGCTCAGCGGGGCAGGAAACAGTATACTTTGCTCTCAAATTATAGTTTGTTAGCCAATCAGAGTCCAGCAAATTCAAATAATGAATATGAACGAGCTGCTGCTCGAAGTCTGACGGAAGGAGCCGGAACCACCCGAATCTTGACGCAGACAGATTAAAAGGTCTGTTAATCAGTGTTTCCTGATGTTTTTTTAGATATAAAATGTTTCATATTACTGGTTAATACTTAAGAAATAACCACAAAGTCCTGAAATGTGTATGAAATGGCCTCTTTAAAAAAATGAGAATCGTATCTCACTGGTGTAAGATTGCTTTAATAGTTTATTTTTGGATCTTTTATGAGAGCAGCTATTGCTAGAGTACCAAGTCCAAAATAGATTTTCACAGATAGGACAATGAGCTATATTGTATTGTCTCGTATTATATCATGTCAATTCCACAAAAACAGAAAAACAGTGAGAGGTTGCAAAGACTCACAGCTGCACATGTAACATACATAAGATCCAAACTGATCTGATATCCATTTTTGGTCTCTATTTATTTAAGATGAATATTTTAAATTAACTTCCTACAACATGTTGCATGCATAAACCACCAGCCCTCCTTTGGTCACCAGCTCTCATTTTCTCCTTAGTGCCAAAGAAATCTCCTCCTGTAGTCCATCCATGACCACGTCTCTGGAGCTGCAAGAGATGATCATGGACTTGTTGCCCCCTCCACCCTTCCCTCTTGTAACATTTGCCATGGATATTTCATCCATTGGACCTGACTATGCTCATAGGAGGCTATTTTGGGAAAGGGATGGCAAAACCAACTGCTCTTCAGTGCAGCAATTGGGAAAAATTAATAGGATTTGTTATAAGGGAGGCTGTCCTGTGCACGCCTTCCATACAGTGTTGGGTCATGTGTTGCTGTAGGCCAGAGGGGGACTGCTGCTGTAACTCGAGACCTTCATCTTCCAGACAGAGACGGTTTTGAGCAGTTCAGGCATTCACCCACATCACTGTTAATATCTGAGTCTTATAAAAGAAGAATTTTGGTTTTGATTCTCTCACATCAAATTTCAGCTCAGATCTTAATTTCTTTTTGGGTCATTTTGATGGGTTTGTACCAGGATTTGTGCCCGATTTTAATATTTAACCTACTAGATTCCCATTTCATAGACATTTTTTGCTTCAAGCTCTTGGCTGAGAAACCTCCAGTATGAGTCGTTACTTTTAACAATGACAGCTTAAAGTGAATTATGCAGGATCTTGAGAAAAGATGATCAACAGGTTGAGCAACACACAAGATAGTCAGCCTGACAAATACAAACAAGAAGATGTCCGACTGTCGAAGTCATGACGCTTTGCAAAATCCAACTGAAACAGAACTGACTTGTGCAACATTTACTTTTCTCAAACATGCAATTGATTCTAGACTTTGCAGACTTGTTGCAGTTCATGTGAGCAGCAATAAAATTTACATCCTGCTTTCAGTGTTAGGATACTTCACATTTAACACTCATACACACACATTTATAAACAGTTTGCCTTACAGAGAGTGGGCCAGTTACTCCTACTATTTCTCTTAATGTTTCCCTTGTGCTGGAGGTGTGTAGCTGCCAGCATTGTTCACTAGCTACTCTGGATGCTTACAGCTGTGTGTGTTTACTGTCGATAAACCCAAGTTAATGCAGATGTTCTGATTGCATTTGGTTTTTATGAGCAGTTGGTGATTTGAATATAGGATATAAGGAACTGGAATAAAAGTCTGTAGGTATTAGTTCATTCAACCTTAGTGCTGTTTTATCTGCACAATGTCTGTGTATGTCTTCAGTCTCTGGCAGAAATGCAGCTCAGATAAGGCGTGTCAACATATTTGCAGATTCTAGAGCATTCCTGCTGGACTGTGAGCAGTTCCTTCAGCTCAGCTCCAGGGCGGGACCCTCATGCAGGCTGTGAGGCCAGGCCTCCTCATGCAGCTCCTGAAACTCAGGAGCATGGAGACATAGTGGATAGGAAATGTTGCTCTATGGTTAGGTTTACACTTGAGTAAACGTTTTCACATCAGCATCCTGTGGTTTAATTCTTTAAATTATTTAGAAATAAACTGTCCAATTAGTGGTTGGTCAAAGACATTTTCTAAGACATTTAATTCCTAAGTTAAAAAGTGTTATAAATTAAAATATTGTAAGAAAAATGTAAAAATATTTCTGAATTGGAATATATCCAGCTAAAATCACACTTTTCACTATTTACCATAACTAAAATTAGAGGTGTCCAGGTGTTTCCAGGAAGTTTACTTTCGATCAGTCTATAATTGGTTGATAACAATTTCTTCCTGCTACATTGTGCTTTAAAAGTAACTCAAACAGAAAGCAGAAATTCCTCAAGCATGACCAATATTGATATTAAAACATAGCATACTGAAAGAGCAACTTCTCAGTTATGCATTTCCCTTTTCTCTAGTAAAAAGCTGATGTTTTATTCCTTTATTTATTGTGGTGTGAAGTTGTTTACTGGCAAAGAGCAGCAAGTTGCATACCATGTCTTATCAGGAACTAGTGTGAAAGATCAGAGTATTTTACATGTGTGGAATGTCTGACTCATGATTTATCCCTGTGCTTGTCTGTATGAGTCATTCATATCTGAATGAGGTTAGTTAGATCACTCACACTTTTCCTCCTGCTGCAGCGTTCAAAGAACTGTCTCTTTAGCTGTCACTTTGAATAGAAAATGGAGACTTAGGCTAACCTGTTTTACATAGCAGTTAAAACCTGATAACATGGAGTCTTTTTAAGAACAGAAGCTTTCTTCTTCCATCGCACTCTGTATGTAAATGTTTATAGTTGGAATAACTCCCATGGTATTTGACTAGTTTATCTTTGAATACCTTTGGATTCCAGAAAATACACATTAACATTTTTTTTACTTACGTATACACTAGTCGAAAGGTACATACATGCATACATACATATACACTCACCTAAAGGATTATTAGGAACAACATACTAATACGGTGTTTGACCCCCTTTCGCCTTCAGAACTGCCTTAATTCTACGTGACATTGATTCAACAAGGTGCTGAAAACATTCTTTAGAAATGTTGGTCCATATTGATAGGATAGCATCTTACAGTTGATGGAGATTTATGGGATGCACGAAGCTCCCGTTCCACCACATCCCAAAGATGCTCTATGGGGTTGAGATCTGGTGACTGTGGGGGCCATTTGAGTACAGTGAACTCATTGTCATGTTCAAGAAACCAATTTGAAATGATTGGAGTTTTATGACATGGTGCATTATCCTGCTGGAAGTAACCATCAGAGGATGGATACATGGTGGTCATGAAGGGATGGACATGGTCAGAAACAATACTCAGGTAGCCCGTGGTATTTAAACGATGCCCAATTGGCACTAAGGGACCTAAAGCCAAGAAAACATCCCCCACACCATTACACCACCACCACCAGCCTGCACAGTGGTAACAAGGCATGATGGATCCATGTTCTATCAGCTTGAATCAGTCGGCCCATTCTCCTCTGACCTCTAGCATCAACAAGGCATTTTCGCCCACAGGACTGCTGCATACTGGATGTTTTTCCCTTTTCACATCATTCTTTGTAAACCCTAGAAATGGTGGTGCGTGAAAATCCCAGTAACTGAGCAGATTGTGAAATACTCAGACCGACCCGTCTGGCACCAACAACCATGCCACACTCAAAATAACTTAAATCACCTTTTTTCCCATTCTGATATTCAGTTTGGAGTTCAGGGGATTGTCTTAACCAGGACCACACCCCTAAATGCATTCAAGCAACTGCCATGTGATTGGTTGATTAGATAATTGTATTAAGGATAAATTGAACAGGTGTTCCTAATAATCCTTTAGGTGAGTGTATATATTTATTTATGTATATATATATTTATATATATATATATCCACAGATTGCAAAATCAACAAATGTGGTCATATTTCACTGCAGTCGGTCTCCAACAACAGAACAAAACCTCCAGCCGTTGGGGTGCGTGGCCCGTGACCCCCACGTGCACTCCGATGCCCGCTACTCTGCCTGCTATTGGCTGGTAGCTGGTTGGCCAAAATTCCAACATTGGGCCCATCAGAATAAATATTTTATTATATTTTACTTCATATCTAATTTTTATACAAAATAGTGTATTTTCATTCTACAACCTGTGGAGGAATTATTTTGTTAAAAATATTGCTATTTATGAAAATGTTCCATATTCAACTTTTGAATAAATTCATTTGTTAAAGTACATTGTTCATGCAAGTATTGTGAATGTTGGAGGAAACTGAGGTCGAATGAACAATTTTGGAAATTTTAGAGATTTGTGACATAACTTGCATAATAAGCAAGTAACAAAAGCTTCAAACTCTTTAAACTGTTACATATTTATATAATTTGCATTATCATTTACATCATTATATGTTATATATATATATATATATACACAAATACTATAAAACATTTTTAAAAATGTCATTTCATGGCCAGTTTACAATAAAATACTGTACATAAGTTTGAACCTATAATAAAATATTTCACAAACATTTTTTTCCTTTTCAAAAATATTTTTATTGTACTTGGAATTAAATTGAATTAAATTGAAATTGAAATACAATCAACACATTTTTTTTTCTCCCAAAATTCATTTTTGTTGTTGTGATACAGTTTCCTTTACATAGCTCGCTGTGGGTAACCTTGCGAGATTTGGAGTTTTCCAAACCCACAAAAATCCATCTTGTACTGCTCCACAGACAACCGTCTATTTCGGTAGAATAAACGTTCGGCTCAATCATTGTTTCTTTAGGGCGGGTGTTCAGGTATGATTGGCAGCAAGGGCCAGGCAGGCGAAGCAAAACAAACATGGCTGCTGGTGGATGTACACATAAAAGCAGATATTTAATCTGTTTTAGGAGAACTAGAGACGATTTATTCATTTAAAAATGATTAAAGGTAAGAACTTTGTGCATTTCTTGATAGTAAAGATGTGTTTTGCTTTCCTTAGTGGTAACGATGTGTTTGTTTTTCTCCCGAATGGAGTCGCAAGAGCTTGATTTACTGTGATTGGCTAAAGACAAATCATGAAAGGCAGACGCTTGCTGGCAAACAATTTTCATCGACCTCAGTCACAATAAGATTCTTTTTACACTTAAACTGGCAGGATTTGCATTTAAGCAATCAATAAAAATATTTTCATGCCCACTCAAAGGTAATTTTTTTACCAAATCTTATAGCTTGAACTCGTGGTTTTACTGAGAAGGAGAACTGACTTTTGTATTGAAACTGTTTAACCATAGAAAACCACAATAACACCTTTAATAATATCATAACACCACCAGAGGCCTAAATCTACCAGCTGCAGTGAGAAGTAATAAACTGCATCAGCGTCAGTGGTCTACACATCAAGCCCTTCCAGCTGATGCTTTGGTGATCTATAGATTGGAAATTAAGTCTTTGACCTTCAAAGTTGTCCTTTTTAAAATAAAATGTTTTAGCAAAAGTTTATAACAGACAAACCTCTGAGGCAGGAATAATCTGTTCAGGTTTGTTAGACTTTAAACTCATAACATGTAGTTATTTTGTGGCAAATTCAAAATCTCCACAATTATGTTTAAAAACGTGTCACTAAGTAAATAATTTGGTTTTGATCCAGTAATGAGATAGAATAATAATCTATAACTTACCATGTACACAAATATTATCCACCAATATGATGAAACTTTTCTACTTATCGTTAATTTCACTTTATTTAAGTTGTCCAGTTTATCAGAGAATCTCTGTATAACTACTTTTTAACTGTGTTTATCTGATGAACTCTGTTTGTTTACAGTTGGATTGACTCATAAATATGTAAATATAATGTCTAGATGTTGAAGCATGATGTAAACAGAAGCTTAAACAAAACATCCACACACATAGTGACGGGTTTCAGCACAGATTTTTAGTCCCGCCCCTTCATAAAAAGTAATGGGACATTTTCCTGATAAGTTAGTTCTTATTGCTGCATGTTCAAATACTCCGTTTGCAGATATTTTAGCAGTAATTTGGTAATGTAGTGCTTTAAAGACATTATTTGTGCAGGTGATGAGGCAGAACTTTCAGCCCCACGTCTCTATTGTCCAAATTACAACATGGCAGCGCCCGTCTACGGGAAATTGGCTTCACTTTTTATTTATCCTTTTTCAATGGTCTTGATAAATAGATGGACTTGAAGAGAGTCTATTGATGCTGCTGTTTACAGATGTTTGGAATAATGGCAAAGAAAAATATAAAACTGAATTTAAAAATTAGTAAATCATAATTGTGGCTTTGTTATTATTATTATTATTATTATTATTATTATTATTATTATTATTATAAGCCTTTAGAAATATTTCAGACCAAATTGGTGTGTTAAAATTTCCATTATTGATTGTTCTTTTCACAAATGATTTTTACATTTGTAAATTTTAAATTTGCAGTTTGTTTTAAAAGTTGATGATTTAAAAAAAAACACTGTTAAGTATTTGTCTCTTATTATTATAGAAAAACGTGAAATATTCCAGAGCAGAAAGTAGTTTCATGCAAATAAATGTGTTTCGCTCCAGTTAGTGCTGAAAGCTGCAGCTCCCTGCTGTGTGAGAAAATGATGCACATTAGATGGATTCTTTTGAAATAAACACAATAGGTTGTTTTAAAAGATGGAGGGCACATACTTGATATTTATATATATTTAATATATACACAAATAGGCATAAAATGAATCATTGGTACAGAATAATTTTGTGAAACAAAGTGATAAAACTGGCATGATAAAAAAAAAATTATAGAGTCACTAGAAAATAATAATTTCACCACAAGAACATGTTAAATGTAGGTGTTTCCTATAATAATTTCCAATAATCACATGCGTCTCAGGAACTTATTTTTAGTGAGAAAATTTATTCAACACAATTAAGACATATTCCATCATTCATCTTCTTCCTCTTATCCAAAGCTGGTCGCTGTGGCAACAGGTTCAGAAGGAAAACCCAGAAATGATCTCTCACCCTGGTGACACCTTCCACCTGGTCCATGGGTGTTCCGAGGTGTTCCAAGTCCAGACAGGATATATATATATATATATATATATACATATATTCAGTTAATAAATATCACCCAACACTGTGAATACATGTTCATGACAGACAGAAATTAAGAACATCAATCTTATGTCTGTTTTTACATCAACACTTTGGGTTTTTGGTTTCATCCCGGCATCATTATCACATCACTGCAATTAAAAGTCACTTTTCATGCATTAATTCACAGTAAACTAGACAACAGGCACTTCTCACATATTTTTTAATCTACATTTAAAGAAACCTTTAGTGGACCTCAGCCTGGTGCTTCTCCGTCAGACATCACAGACACACATTCTCTTATGTTGCTGCTTCTTTAATTCGAAGCCTCTCCTGGTTCATACTTTGCTTGACACTGACATGTGATCAGGTGAAACTGGTAACAGTTAACTCGTGTGTCAAGAAATATTCTTTATAGGAGGTGACACACATAACTCACAGATGTTGGGACCATTTTAACAAGGATCATCTGTAACGTGTGTATTTACTTCTGTTTGATGGATGAGGCATGTAGAAATGTGAGAGCGAATAAAAAAAACTAACGGGCCGTTCTCTCTGAGGGACTTCAGGCTCTCTAAGTTAGACATTTTTAGGACATTATCGAAAATTTCAAAGGCTTCATTCTAGAAGGATACTGAGTCCTTTTGCGCTCCATCTTACCCCCCCATCCCCAATTTAACGCTGCTCTCCTCAGGCTAAGCAGCTGATTTATTAACAACAAGCTGCCATGGCTGGATGTTTTAAAAGCAGGGGATTTTTTTTTTTTTTTACTCAAGCATTTTATAGACTTTGAACCACGAGACATAGTGTGGCGAAAGGAATGAAGACCTCATGACTGCCGACAAACAGGACAAGCGGAGAGGAACTGTCTCCCCCCATCAGCTCTCTCTGTGGGACCCTTTTGTCCGATAAGAGATCATGCACCACACCCGATTGGAGTCATGTGCTCCTCATTGTGCGACGGTCAGCACAACGGGGATGTGTTCCATGATTTCTGTGTGATTGTAGGATCTTCATGTACAACTTGCCTTGAGCATGACGCTGGAGCTGCAGGGAGGAAGTTGCTCATGGTCCCTGTGAGTGGGTGAACAGAGTCTGGGTCAAGGCGATTCAAGACCTTAACTCTGCTCCAGGGGAATCGAACTCCACACCCACACTTCATTCTATTAAACTCTGGACCACATCAACATTCCACAAACCCTATGGCGACTCATTCCCACGTGCAATATATTACTGCTGAGAGAAACATTCATGTGGCCATTGAAGAGCTATTTGTTCGTCTCTGTTCGGGCTAAAAGTTCAGATCCAACAGGATGTGACGACCCGAGAGACAACGTGCTCCAGGTGACTAACTCGACATGCAGCTTTTGACTGATTTTAAATTAGGACTTTTATAAAATAATGTATTAAACACCTTTCTGTGTGACATCATTACAAGTTTACAAAGCCCAGATAAGGACAATCAGTCCCACTGCTCCCAAAAGACATTATTTCTACAGCTGTGCAGATCTTAATGTCATAGCTTTGAATGTTTCAAACAAAGATGTTTACATCTCTCCTTTGTTGGGGTTGAATACATGCAAGTCCAACACAAGATAAGAGAGGCTGTAAACCTGAACTTTGATGGATTTTAACTAAACACAGCGTCTCTGGAATGGAAACCGGTTGAAGGGGCTCGATCCTGCCAGAAGCAAAGATTTTTATCTTCTTTTAATTCCATACATTCCTCTTTCAGAGCAAGACTTTCAACTAACATTACCCACAATGCAACTTGACTAGGGTCTGTTTGACTAGAGATACAGGTCAGATGTGTTATGTGAGCACAGCTGAGGATTACAGGATACCGTCTTACTCCACAACCCGGATTTTGTTATCTGAACAACTGGAGTCTGTAGAGGAAATATATCAGATATTATACTTCTCATTCTACAGAAGTATAATATCAGATTGAGTTATTTTCTTTAAAAAAATCTTCTGCAACAAGTTTCTTTTCTACATTTTTCAAACGCAAACTGTGATGCTGCAATAGCAATGAGCAGAATATTTAATTATCTTGTTTCAAAAGTTTGTGAACACAAAAATAACTAAAAGCCTCTTAAGGTATTTGTTGCAGTACTACTTACAGCATGTAGTATTAATACAGTTAGAAATCTGTCTGAATGAATGCAGTCAGATTAGTTAAACACCCCCCATGCTTTATCTTTCATTAGTTTCTAAGATATTCTTTCACGACATGATTCTTTTAAGCTCATAAACATTTAAAATGTGAAATTAGTAGGAAATCACATAAATGAGCGTAACAGGTCTAACTTCAGAAATCAGCTGACATCAGCTGATCCACTCGAGCTGCGTTTGTTGTTAGAGGACAATCACAATGAGTCTGTTTAGTATTTCTGCATTTTATATATATATATATATATATTCCAGTGTGTTTTCCACCTGTGTGTTGCAGTGTGCCTGCATACTGGAGTGTGTGACTGTATCAGGAGCATGGGTTGTAACTCGCACTGACTAAGAGCTGAGGCCTCTGGCAGGGAGTGCTGTAGTCCTGGCAGGTCTCAGCAGGGTTCTAAAGCAGCCCTGGAGCTCCACTAGACTCCCCCCGGTGTTTGCAGGCCCGTCTTACTGTCACACCAAGTAGGCACTAACCAGAACTTCTCCCTGGGAGGCTTCTAGCAGGAAAACCAGGACAAAATCATCACATCTTATTGTTGGCAGACGTGTTTGCCTCGCGATAGATTCAAGGGCACTATGAGAAACTGATCCACGGACATTTATTCCATTTGATTTGCACACTGTTTGCCATTTTCCCATGATGAATGTCAGCAAGAATGCTTTTATAGCTGCTGTTGGCCTAAGAGGATCGGCAGCGATGTGGTACCTCTTTAATCCTAAATCAAAATCTGCTTCTGGCTCTACAGTTGCTGATTTTGTTGTTGTGATTTTGTTTTGTTTTTAGTCCCACAGCAACAGATATAAATGACATAAAAATATAATAAAGGAATTACTTCAACAGATAATTGATATAATTTTAATTGGTACAAAGATTTACATGCTGCCCCTGAAGAAACACTTATAAATGTACTTTGTCACACATGCATGTAAAAGAAAAAAATATATATTTACCTCAAATAACCTTAAATAAAAAGAAACACTGATAATTTTATATTAACTGCAAGTGAAACACATCCAGCTTATGCATTTTACCAGAAATATCTGTTTCTTAGAAAGTCGATATTCTTAGAATTATCCCGTATACAATTCTTAGATTATTGGAAATCATCTTCAGAGGGTGACACCAGATGTTAGTCTGTACCCGTTCATAACAGAAGTGCCTGTATTTACTGGAGCATCATGCAAACATGAGACCTTCCGATGAGTCTTATACGTTACAACCGAATTAATTTTTTTTACAGCTGTTAGTTAAAGTTATACATCTTCAACCCTCCAACCTGCATATGAGCAAATTAAAAAGGCAAAAGTTGAAAAACTACTGTTTTACTTTATTATATTCTACAAAATACTATATTCTAAAAATAAAATACTTATGCCCTGGTGGCAAAACACATGTGGATGATTCAGCATGTCACAGAAAGAAAGGAAGTTAAGAAACAAGATTTAAGGAAGTGAATAAAATAAACAAAAATGTGGATATGAGAAGGTGGAGAGTCAAGTCAGAGACAGCGTAGTGGGCTGAGATGAAGATGAAACAGGCTGCAGAGGAGGGAGAGTTGAACCGGAGAGAGAGAGGGAGGTTATGGCCTGGACTCTGACCCAGATTATAAATATGTTCTCTGACAACCTGATCTGACCGTGGTGCTGTGTGGTCTTCCTTTCTTTCCTTCACCGTGGATAAAAACCACACAGCTCTCCTCTTTGCAGTCTGTGCAGCCGTTTGACGAGACAGAACATGTTCATTAAAGGCTGCGTTCAAAAAAAAAGAAGAGGTTAGTAGATCACAATAATCTAATAACGGGTTTACAAAAACTACCTCTTAGAATACAAGTGTGTATATTAAAACAAGAGCTCTGTGAGATTTAGAAAACTGATGGACTTGTAATATTCAGAGTGAAACAAGAAGTAGGCAGAAAATTTCTGTGTAGCAGTGAGGGAGGAACACTGGATACACACTGGAGTCTTTGGCAGAGGTTGTTGGCACCGTTTTGCATTTTGCTCTAGTTGGTTTTCTGGCAAAGCCTACGCCTATATGGTTATTTACTGGCCAAGTAAGAACTTAAACCAAACCAGATCCTTTACAAAAAAACACAGTTGGGGGCATTTAGCTGGGTTATAGTATTATTTTCCAGTTGTGTTGATGATTTATTTAAAAGATTTTATCAAATTACAATAGCATATCCTCAAATTGAAGTTTTAAAGGTCCTGTATCCTGCAAGTTTTACAGCTTTCAACATCTTTGATTGGAGCATATATGATAAAATCTTACCTTTAGTGTAATATAGTATTAATTTGTCCTGAAATATAACTTATATTCTAGAGTTATTCTCAGACCAGGAAGTAAAACACTCAGTTTACCTAAAATCCAATCTCTCCGCCCCTTCATGAGGGCTGCCCCTCGAGCTGCCTGAATAAATCCCTGTAACTCTCGCAGTCAAATGCACATTTTCACTGAGACATTTTGAGAAAGTAAAATACTAGAAAATGGTGGAGCTTAGTGTGTTTAATCTGCAGGGGCAGCATGGACACACCGGGCACTTCCTGGTTTAACATTGTTACATCACTATGTTACAGTCAGTCGTTTTCCAGGAGAGAGTGGAGCAGCTGCTCAGAGCGCAGGATTCAGGAGGATTACTGAGAAATATGGGTATTAAGCCAAAAACCACTCTGGAGGGTTTAATAAGGAAAAAACATTACAACATGAGTAAAAGCTCCAAAAAGTGATTTTTGCATGATACAGGACCTTTAAATATTAATTGCAAAGTTAAAAGAAGAACAGGCATGTCTTTTTTTAACATTTCTATTGCATGACTCAATGTGTTTATATACATTTCTTGAAGGTATGTTCCTCCTGTCTGGATAAACATGGTGCACACACATGCACACACACACTAACACCTTCTGCTCTCTGTGTTGAGATCACTGGGGGTTAGGTGACAGATACTGAGAATGCCTGAGACTAAATTAAGCCCACTGCTTCATCAAAAACATCCTGCCTTCCTGCTTGGGCTACGGCTGTTGTGACTTTTCTTGGGGAGCACAGGTAAAAGTGTGGGAACAAACACTTGCTTTGCTCTTAAATAAGCTCAAGGTTTGCATTATTTATATTGATTCTCTTGGTGAGGATGGAAACTTGGTGCTGTTTAAACATATAATTAAAATCCTACAGTGACACACAGCTGCACAGATTCTGAAATAATACAAAAACATATAAGTCTCTGAAAACTTCAAAAAAACGTGAGATTTTAGGAGCATTATGTCAAAAACATTTTGAAAGAATATGCTTAAAACAACAGAATTTTGACAACACATACATTCTTAAAGCAAGAAGAAGGAACTGAAAGGCAGGGTCCTGGGAAAAACGAAGGATATTTACCTGTACGCACACACACAGACGCCATGTGACCCATATACAGTAACAGAAAGTTCAAGACTGGAAAGACTGGAAAGGGAAGGATGAAGGAGGACAGGAGGGAGGAGAGTCCTGCACCACTCTGCTCCAGCTCCACTTCCACCGCTGACCCTACAGCTATAAATCTCAGCTCAACTATTTCAAACTTCTTCTGTTTTCCTCTCCTTTACGTTCTGGCATTGGGCAGACAAGACTATCAGTTTTTACATGAACTCATACTTTGTTTCTTATTCGACAAGAAGGTTCAGAAAGTGGAATCAGATGTATATATAAAGTTAAACAGATATAATATGGCTGACACAACAAAAAATGTTACTCTCCTTAGCATTAACTGACAAAATAATCTGTTGTTTTGACAATTAGCTGCTTAGCTGAAACAAAAAACTAAGACTTGATTATTCCCGGTAGGCCTGGGTGATAAATTGATTAAACAAACTGATTCATATTTTTTGTTGCCAGTGATTAAAAAAATAAATAAATAAATAAAGTTTTTGTGTGGTGGTGTTTTTTAGCTCTGGGTAGTTTCTGTAGCGTTAGTTTCTCATAGTGTGCTGCGACAGACGTGCAGCAAGAGACCCCACGCTGCAACATTTGCCTAAAGCCCATTGCAGTCAAAGGCAGCAGCACCACAAACTCATTCCAACACCTGAAACAGAGACATCCAACCAAACATGGTAAAACACCGGTCTCCCCGAGACGAACAAAACTGTTGTGACCAACAAGCCTTAGCTAAAAACAGCTAAATGTAGCCAAATCCTTTGCAAAAGTCACTGCTTATAAGAGGAAGGGGCACGGTGGAGAACAAACACAGAAGCAGTCGCTTTGCCTTTCTTAATAAGTAGGGGAAAATCATAAAAAAAGAAAAAAAATCGTAAATTTAATTTAAAAAAATTAAATTGGAGATTTAAGTCATAAGTCATATCACCCAGTCCTAATTCCTGGGCATTCACAATGAATATAAGGGACACATTTGCTATATTTAGTCAGTGAAGACCAAAAACAAAGAGAGTCTCATTCATTTTCTAACATTTCTAACTTTGTCTAACTAAATTTCTCATTGATCAGTCAAATATCTCGCTACCTGAAATTCAAAACTTTAGTCTGAACTTAAATAAATCTGATTTTAAAGATCCAGATCTTATAATAAACCTCTAACAAATGTGAACGCAAATAAATCCTCTAATGAAAATAAATACATAGTAAAAAGTGCCAAAAAAAGTGAGCCGCATGTCAGAATTTGTGAAAAGCCTGTTGAGGCAAAGGTTTCTGTCAGAAAGAACAAAGTCAGCACTTCTCTGATGGAGTCTCACAGACCCGCCTCCATCAAGTTTTACTCAATTACTAGATCCCAGCGCACGGTAGGTATATATTTAAACGTGTAATCTGAGATTATAGTTCCAGTTTTGCTAATCAGTGTTGACACAAGGGGAAAAATGTTTTGTCATTGGATGAAAAAATATATCGCACATAACTTTCACGTGATCTTGCAAAAATCCCACGAGCTTTTCAGCCCAAATCCATTTTTTATTTAATTTATTAAACAAAAAGTTCCTTCAAAACAATTAGTTGCAATTTAAGTTGCTGTTTTTTCTTCCAGAACAAGATGTCAGAAAACAACAGCCAACTACACAGAAACAACAAAACAAGATCTTGTTTTCAGCTTGATGATTATATTTGCATCTGTGATCATCTGTGTTTGAGAAATATTGTGTTGTCTGCTATAAGCTTTAATCATAGTAACAATGTACTATTTTTTTTATTTCTAAAATATTCAAATACAGCTAAATTTAGGCTAATTACAGAAAGCACAATTAAATTAAAATAAATGTTCAGAAGAATTAAGATTAATTTGAAGTGTGATTTGGTTTAAATTGAATTATTTTATTAATAATTCAAGGTTCTAAACAAAACTAGAAACTCGTTTTTATTTAACTGGTGTTTTAATGCAACAGAGCTGAAGCAATATTTCTGCTTGTTGAGTGTGAGCAGTCTCAGTTCCCACGGAGACCAGAGCTGACAGCGACTTGGAAGTGTGAAATTTTTACCATCTAAAGCAAATCAAAATTCAAAAATCATGACTTCAGTAAATGTTTAATGATATATTTTTTCTGAAAATCACTTGTGCAACTGGCAGCTTTTACTTTATTCATTTTTCACTTTAAGAGTGTTTGTTTTTGTAAATGTCACGCATGTAAAAAATACTGAAACGTTCAACAGTATAACATGTGAATTCAAAGGTTTAGGGAAGGTCACATGAGACTCACCTGTAACAGATTTCATTTCAGATTCTAAAATTTCACCTAAATGCCAAATTTCCTTAATTTTTGTTTTATAAATATGTTAAATACATATTATATTTAGGATAAGCTATTTGTTTCTAATAAATACATATTAGCCAAAGTTCAGTGTAAATCCAAAAATTGTTTTAAAAAAAGGCAGCTGGACTTTTTTATTGTTCCGCGAAAACGTTTCACCTTTAATCTAAAAGGCGTCTTCAGTTCATGGATTGCTCGTGATTAAGTGTTCCACCATTTTATCAACAAAAACACGAGTTCACTAATGATTTTCAGTGTCAATATAAGATGTAAACAAACAGCTTCATTCTTCTGTTTCATCACTTCCTCTTTCAAAATTTGAGACTCACCCGAAACTCATAAAAACATTCATAATCATACTGTAAGTGTCAAACAACACAAATCTGCACCATGATTGGTTGAAGTTATAAAGCTTCTAAATGTTTTAATGAAACCCGAGTGTGTCACAAACACTAATACGTCTGTTATTAACTCTATGATGACCTGCTCACTAAATAAATAGATTTTCATAAAAATTTGGGTTTGTTATATTAAACATTTGCCTCTTTAAGCTTCTTTAAGCTCTTAAATTGTCATTTAAATACTAAACGTTGCTCGATTTGGACCATAATTTAATGCAGAGTAATATGGATCGGTGCACAATGAGGTGGCGACAGATAATTTGATGCTCTGACAAAGTTTAGCCAACCTAATCCTTCAGACTCCATCACATTACAACCCCCCCCCAATCCCTCAACCCCACCTTATCCTCCCGTAAAGCCTCAAGAAGTATGCTCAATGTCCCTGTTTCTTTTAACCAGTTGATTTATGTTGTACTGTAAAGGTTTGAAACATGTTTCTACTCCATGTGCTCCAGCTAGTTTAATAGTGAAGTGCACTGAGATGCATGTAAAGAAGAATCAAATAAAAGAGTGGGAGAAAAGAGTGTAGGTGAGTATTTATCATTACATAAATAACACAAAATCTGTACAAAAATATAACACTATAAACCTATAATCTTAAATTAATTTAAATATCTTTTTTTTTTTAATTAATAACCTTCTAAAAAAGAAATTCAAGCTGTGATCAGCATTTTAAACTTACTTAATCATTTTTTTCTGCATTGAAACCCATTAAGCACGACCATATAACAGAATTCAGAGACACTGGGAAAGAATAAAGCTCAAAAAGACTAATTCAACCAAAAACAAAGTTTATTAAAATACTTTAGTTCACAACAGAGCTGAACTGGAACTAAAACATGGTGCTGGCATGTTTGACCATTGAGGCTCTCCATGATTATTATTTTACCATACCAGAGGATTTATGTGCACGTTGTGTTGTTTTAAAAATTACAACAAAGTGCAGCATCCAATACGGAAGAAAGTAACCATGTTGTAAAAAGAATTCACACTAAACAGATTTTCATCTTGTGAGAGACAAACGCGGAGTTTCATTATGAAGTGAAAGTTTAAGAAACGCTGATAAAGAATCGTTTCCCATTTTAATGAAATATACTGTTTATACAAATAAACCCATGAGAATAACTGTAACACCTGTAAACTAGAACTTTATGGAAAGATAAAATAAGTCTGGGTTGGACGCATCATTTGAAAAACAAAAGCAACTCTCTCACGTGCACACGCCCGTGCACTTTTGCCATTTCCATTCACTTCAGCTTCACTCAAATCAAATACTAACATATGAAATCCTGGTGAAAGGGGAGAAGAGGGGCGGGGCGAAGAGGGCTAAGAGATTTCATTGGATTAGATCAAAGTCCTTCAAGGAAATCAACCAATGGGCTGTCACGGTTGATAAAATTGATTTCTATATTTTTTGGTTAAATCGTGAGCGACTGGCCCAGACATGGCCATTGCCCGGTACAGACAGATGCTAACTCAAGCTAACGACTACTCACAAGTAATGAAAACAACAATAAAAGGTCAAGGTGGCTCTGCTGTCGTACCTTGAAGTGATGCCGCTGCTTGCAGCATGTGGACCTGACAGCGTTTATCGAGGCTCCACTGATCTACTCTTTGCAGTAAATAAAAACAATCAGGCTTCTCCAAACAGGAGTCCGAAAACTTAGATTTTCCCATTTCTTTGTCACTGTTTTGACTGTTTGGGGCCAAAAGGAGGGAATTGCTATCGCGAAATGCGTAGGGGTCACATATATGTGTGCAACCGCGAGGCTACCTGGCAGGTTGAGGACACGAGCACATTTTAATTCTTATTTGTCACATTGAGAAAAATATAGATACATTCATGAGATTTTTTAAGTCAAAGTAATTGGACAGAGCTTAGACATCAACAAAGTTTAATGTCTTGTAAAATTAAGACCTTTTAATACTTAATTTTCCCACAATCAATTTATCAACTTTAAAACTTTTTAAGACCCCGCAGACACCCCGACTCTTGAGATTAAAAGTGATATTTTAAGGCAATCTACACCTGCATATTTAGTTAACATAGTATACACATTAAAGCTGTTTGTATGTTGTAGTGTGAATAACTCTAAGTAAAGGCAGATTAGAAATGTATCACGGATCTGCTGTGTCACATTCCCCTTTTAGTAGGACAGCTTTCCTCTAACACCTATAAATTTGGTAAATTGGAGCAGGAACAAACACTTTTGTGTTTATACATGTTTAAATAAACCAGTTTAAGCTTTCTCAAATCTCAGAGAACTTGATCAGCATTATGGGAAACACATTTCCTGTCTCCCACACTGATAAAAGACTGACACCCTAACCGAGTCCGTATGGTGAACATACAGCAGCAGATGTTTAAATTTAACATGAAGCTAAGATAAACCAATGATTTATGGGTCATAAATTATTAAGTACAATTGTTTTAATAATTGTAGGAACAATGCTTTCTCTCATATACATTAGAATTTGATGCTTTTTTTTGTATTTCGTTAAATTAAATTCATTTAATTACCATTGGGTTTTGGATCATTCTTCAGACAAAACAATTAAAGGTCCTATATCATGCAAAATCAACTTTTTGGAGCTTTTAACCATGTTGTGATGCGATTTCTTTATAAAACAGGGTGGTTTTTGGTTGAATTCACACATTTGTCAGTAACCCTAACCCTGCATCCTGCGCTCTGAGCAGCTGCTCCACTCTCTCCTGGAAAACGACTGTAACATAGTGATGTAACAATGTTAAACCAGGAAGTGCCCGGTGTGTCCATGCTGCCCCTGCAGATTAAACCCACTAAGCACCACCATTTGTAGTATTTTACTTTCTCAAAATGTCTCAGTAAAAATGTGCATTTGGCTGCAAGAGTTATAGGAATTTATTCAGTATTTTATTCAGGCAGCTCGAGGGGCAGCACTCACGAGGAGGGGGCCTGGGGGAGAGATGGGATTTTAGGTAAACCGAACGTTTTCCTTTCTGGTTGGAGAATAACTCCAGAATATAAGTTCTATTTAAGGACAAATGAAGACTATATAACACCAAAGGTAATATTTTATCATATATGTGTCTACGCCAGGCGTTGAAAGCTGTAAAATAGCAGGATACAGAACCTTTAAGGAAATCACCTTTAACTGCAGGGCATTATAGCTGCAGTTTTATAATAATTTGCCATTTTTTGGAAAATATAGAAAAACAGTTATGCTACTAGTTTCAAATATTGATAGATACGTGCAAGAAGCAGACAGAGTTTAAACCAATGTTACATCCAGTTCCAGTAGTGCAAGGACAAAAACAACAACAACACCTCATTAATTATTTCTAAATATAACTAAGAAAACATAATTACTATCAGGAATATGTGAGCGCTGATTACACTGCTGTCTATTTACTCTAGCCATGCCAGAGCAGGATGTCACGCTGATTGGCTAAAAACAGGTCATATAGTTTCAGTCTCTCCTTTTAAAGAGGGGTGCTGGAAGAACTCATCTTAGAATCATCTGCTCCAGTTTTTCCTTTATCTCACATTCCTCTGTAATATTTGCTCTGGATTTGGATTGTTCTTCTGGTGATGAAGTGATGTCAGCCCACACCTTAAAAGGGTAGGTCAATTAATTTGTAGTGGTCTTTTGTGGAAAAGTCCAGAAGACTTAAAGGCAGGGTATACGATTTCATTTTAAAAGACTTTTTTAAAACGGCAAAAAATGCTCTTCATATACCAGTGGCAATTTACATTTTAGGAGTTCTTAAACTAGACCGAGTGATCATTCTTTCTACAGCGAGAAACCCTGGGAAAACCTCATCCAATCAACTTCCACGGTTCGTCCAGGATAATTGGCTTGTCAGCAAAGCTTCCGCGTTCCAGCACCTCCCCCTCTGCGCGTCCCCTTCGTGTACCCGCAATCCTCGTTCTGGCCTATAAACAGGAAGTGAGCTTGCACTACTTTATCGCGCCAGCAGATAAATAGAATGCGCAAGCTGCATTAGCCGACGTGTTTGTTTGGTGAAGCATCAAGTTTGACGTTAGTGCAGATAAGCTTCCCAAAATGAATCGATAACGCAAAGCTGTTGTCGAAATAGCAACGAGAAAGAAGAAAACCGACAAAGAGCGTGCCAAAAGCTGAATCTGCATCGGAGCTGCTGTATTTACACGGTGTCGTCAACTCAAAGAAGCTAAGGGCTTGCTAATCGATGCATTGGTTGTCGATTTTCTTCTGGACAGGTAAGATCAGGTTGTATTTTGTGACTTTGGCGGAGCCCCAACAAGACCATGCTGGCTGGGTTAGGGTTAGGCCTGTGTTATTGAGGCGTGGCTTAGGGGGAGTGCATGAAGCAATGAACTTTTTATTTTGCAATAACGCCCTCTTGAGGAGCGCTCACACAATCGTATACCCTGCCTTTAATATTTCATCTGCTGTAAATAGCACTTTGGGAGGCATCAGGTTGGACAAAAACAGATCCGTTCTGACTTGAATGACAAGCTAGCAGCTAGTCCAAGTAGAACCAAAGTGGATTTTCGGTTAGCTAGCTAACTGCTGCTGGCACTATAATTGGCGTAATGTGAAATTTACAGCAATGCATATCACTGAAAGACTTCAAAATTTAAACTGTGACTTGACACCAGCAAAAAGTTTCAGATACATTTGTATAACCTGAAAGAAGCACATTCAATGTTTGCTTAATCCTATAGTTAGTGTTAGCTTAGGTAATCCATCTCCTTAGTTATGCTGCTATAGACCGGAGGACATACTGACCACGTCTTCACTCTGCTGCCTCTATTCTCCATGTTTGTATTGATTGTTATTGCTGCTATTAACTTTATCTCTGTTTATCTTTCTATAGACATGACGACTAGCCCAAATCCATCAGTCAGTTCATTTACAAGCACACCTAAATCAAGCTTTTTGCAGAAGTCAGACTAAGGATTAGCCCCCTGGCGAGAGCCGTATCCCAGTTTACATGTTACATTCGCAGGGGCGTTCTTCCGGTTCACGTCAAACAAAGAAACCGTTGTGTGACCAAATAGCTCAACTAAGCAGCCGAGCGTTTACATGAAGAGAAATTCAACTTTGAATCACATTATCTGGGTAGCTTAGTCGGACTATTCAAAGTCCAGTTCGGTTCGATTTCAGTCCGACTAAGCCGTTTACATTCGTTTCAGAAGTCCGATTTTAGTCGGTCTAAGGCAATAAATTGAATTTCTCTGGCTGCATGTAAACATAATGACTGTTTGTCTCTTTCCTGTCAGCTCGGTCAAGCTCATCTTGATCCTGGTTCTGCTAGAGGTTTCTTCCTGTTAAAAGGAAGTTGTTCCTTTCCACTGTCATCAGTCCGTGCTTGTTCAGGATGACTCATATGATAGGATTTTTATTTTTATCTGGCATTTCATTAGTTACTGTATCCGATTACTTTTTGAAAATGCTTGAAATGTTTTCTCAAAGCTAACTTTGAACCTGCAAAGTTAAATAACTTTTGTTATGAACTGATTCTTTATAATTAAAGGGGAACTGTGACTTTTTGTAAAGTAGAAAAACAAGTATTAACCAATGTCCTTTTTGAGAATAAAACTGTTTTGAAACAGCAACAATCTACTCTGGTTTTCACTCTGCGCAGACTAGCCTTTAGCTCATCAATCCAGTTAGAACTAACATCTATTTCTTCAAACTGAGGTTTTTTAAAGAGCCATCTTCAACAGGTAAGTTAGTAATAGTTCATAACCTTTTGACAAAAATGCAGCTCCCAATAACATACACTAAATCACTTTATGTAAAAATTTGAAGCTCTTGTATTTTTTTTTACATATATTGGGATTTTTGCACATGAAACTAACAAAAGTTTATAAGTCAGATCATTCTAAACAGAAATAATTTATTAATTAGTCTGGTAAAAGTGAAGTTTCCTGTCAGAATAAACTTTTAGTACTTCAACTAAATTTTAAAAGTTGATAACAGCAGTTTAAATTAATCGATTACATCAGGCACATTCACATGAAGAAATAAAGAGTTCACCTTCCACTCAACAAGCTGACACTAAAACAGTCGATATCAAACATGGTGAGCAGACATGAAGAAGATTATTCACCAGTCATGTGACATGAAAACTGTATTTACATGTATCTGCATGTTGTTTTCTTCCCCCTAAACATACTGTTTGCTGCCAAACATTTAACGCATCCTAAAATAACCATCTTTCATAGCGCATCAACAAACAACAGACAAGGACGTCAAGAATAAAATCCTGAGATTAAAAAAAAAAACGCTGTCAGCTCAAAGTAGTGTCTCTAAAACATACATGGATGTTTGGGTTGCAAATATAACTTCTGGTTTTGGAGTCATGTAGCAGCGCTACGCTGTCCTCATATCCAAGAAATGAGAAGGAAGTTCACCAGCACTGGGTCACCTCGGACCGGCTTGTCACACAATGTGGCTCTCGTTACACTCGCCCCAGAACGAACGCTACTCATCATCTAACATCCACACAGACGTGCACACAATGTGTTCATTTCTGCACCATTTGCAAAGACTACAAGGAGAAAAAATGTGCAGACACTGATATTTCACAGACTTGTCAGCTACACATGTGCACTGCAGATCAACAATACTCAGACGCTAAACCAGAGAGTATACAATGTTTAAAAACACATGTACAAACACAAAGTCTTCATTTCTCTGAGGAAAGATCATGTTGTCTCTTTGACTGATGATGCTGCCAATAAAATGGCCCCGAAAAAGCTGAAACTGTTATTGTCCAAGTGACTTAAAACAGGCTGCTTTGATTGAAGCAGAAAAACATAATTTTTTGTAATGATAGAAGGAAACGCGTAATATCTTCAGAGCCAAGCTTGGCACACAGAGCCTCCAGACTGGGGGGATTTTGGCTCGGACAGTGATAAAAGGACTTCAGCTGAGTGGCAGCAGGCAGAAAGAAAACATCAGTAAAACCATAAGGGCCTGCCGTCCCCCTGATTAGATAAAATTGTTTTGTTTGATATAACAGCAAATATGGTGGAGCAGCTCAAAAGCAAGCGAGAAACCAGGTGAATGCACATAATGCAAGAACAAAACAGACTGTCATCAGGGAAGAACATTTCTGCCTCAGTAAACAGAAATAAATATAATAATAATTATTATTTATACTTTCATTGATCCATGTTGAGGAAATTTGGCTCTGCATTTAACCCATCCTCATTTCTGAGGAGCAGAGGGCAGCATGACCTCTCCTCTCATGGTGATCAGATAATCTTATGCTACAGCAGAGGTGATTCTCAAAAATCAAGATTTTTATTTGGGAAGCAAAATTATTTTTTTATAACGTCAGTCTTCTATATTTTTAAGAACGTGATATTTTGAATATCATTCTGAGACCCTGGGTCCATTTAGGAGAATACTGGTTC
Organism: Pachypanchax playfairii; assembly: GCA_006937955.1. Lineage (NCBI taxonomy): Eukaryota > Metazoa > Chordata > Actinopteri > Cyprinodontiformes > Aplocheilidae > Pachypanchax > Pachypanchax playfairii. The sequence continues at coordinate 658,196 of SSNP01000093.1, read as the reverse complement.
CTTGCACCATAATATTTTATTCTGATCTTAATCCAGAACACTTTTGTAAATGTTTATATTTTAAAAGTTAATATTTTAAACTGCTAAGTTTAATAAAAACTACCTTTTATTTTTTTCATTTTTGAACTACTAATTCTTGATTGTACAAATTCTAAAACGCAAAATGAAATTAAAAAATTAAGCCAAAAAAGTTCGGGTCCCTGGAGGCTGACGTGTTCTATTTTAAAACTGACAATATTAATAAGTAAAATTTGTGCATTCTTGTTATGAATGTTTTAAACAACTAATTTAAGTCCCAGGAAAACTTGAACCCTTTGATTCAGAACTGAGAACTAGAGTTAAATAGAACATTTACCTCAGATATTTTACATAATTATTTACTTGTTTGAATTGTTTCACTGTGTCTTTATTTTCACTTGTTGCATCTCAGAAAACAAGACTGAAACTTTTTCCCAAATTACTACAATTTCAGGGTGAGATGATTTTTCAATATCACACCTGCAACATTAATTTCAAAAATTACAATTATAAACAAACAACTTTACTTGTGCTTTAATTGTGTGCAGCAATTTGATTAAAAGAATATTCAATACTTTTGTTTTTACAGTGCACTTTTGCTCTGCCAGCTTCTTCTGCTTTCATTGAGGTAGATAAGTCTTTATTTTTATATGAAATTCAAACTACAGGTGCTCTTTAATCAAAAAGAGTCAAAGAAATCATGCAACACACTGGTAAATTGTTGTTGTAATATAATGAAACTGGTATTTTTCCTCTGTGACAATGGTTGATCAAATACACTCTCTACTGTACTGTACATCAAATCAAAGAAGTCAAGGCTTTTTGACAGTAAAGTTCATCTTTTTAAGGTAAACTTAGCGAAAAATGTCCTAGAAGAGAAAACTTCAGTCTCCAAAGTCCACCTGAGGTGGTTGTGTGTGCTGAGAAACTGAAGCTTCTAAGACGAATAACATTTCATATCAGACACCGAACTGAAAAAATGGTAGCCATCTTGGCTCACAGAAGAGCAGCAAAAGGTGAACGTGCAAGGCATAAAAGCACCACATTCTCTGTTGGACTAGTTTTAGAGGTTGAAAAGATAAAACCCTCACAGCCTCAGGTTTGTTTGGTGAGTTTTGGATGTTGATCCACTTCTTTGGCAGGAGAACTATGCCAAAACAAAAGCCTGCTTTTCATAACACGTTGTGCACAAACACATTCGAACACACGTTTTACTTGCTGGCATGACTGTATCTGTAGCACCACATCTGCCAATCGCCCTACGGAGCTCATTGTTACGCAACACTGAAAAACAAGGAGTTAACGTTCAGCTGTGTCGCGAGTGTAACGATCGCATTTTGATATCAGTGTTGAAGGCAAAGTGAAAACTCCTCTCATGAGGTCAGGGATTTCTGTTTTAACTTTTCAAACCATGTGCGGAGTGCAACTTTTTTATTTGACTTGTTTACAACAACACCTCATGGTCTCCAGATTTATGTTTTCCTAAAGCATTTATTTATTAATGCTTGGGGAGCATGAGGGGATCTTTACATTAACTTGTGTGTATTAAGTTCTAGTGATTAAGCCTAAGGATTGTCTTAGGTTTAGAAACAGCAATGACATCAAAATTAAATATAAATAAAATATGAATGTGAATCTTACAACAACTAATGATTCAATTCAATCCTGATTCTTGGAGTGACGATTTGACTCAGAATCAATTCTCGAATAAAATATTGATTCTCGTTCATTACTACAGTTTGTAATACATATAACTAACCCTAACCCTGACCCTGTGATGTCATGAGCTGATGGTAACTGCATAAGATGTGAGCTCAGGTACCTAAAGAGGCCCTTCCATTAAAAACGTTTTTTCTGAAGTTTCTGGTAAAAATGGTAAATGGCATGTACTTGTATAGCGCTTTACTCAGGTCCTACGACCCCCAAAGCGCTTCACACTACAGTTTTTTTGTCATTCACCCATTCACACACACGTTTGGTGATGATGAACTACACACGTTTGTAGCCACAGCTGTCCTGGGACACACACTGACAGAGGCGAGGCTGCCAGACACTGGCGCCGCCGGACCCTCCGACCACCACCAAACAGGCAAGGTGGGTTAAGTGTCTTGCCCAAGGACACAACGGCCAGGCAATATCTGGGCAGAGCAGGGAATCGAACCAGCGACCTTCCAGTTACCAGACGACCTGCTCTACCGCCTGAGCCACGCCGCCCACTTCTGTTGAATATTTTAGCTCCACAGGTGTTCTTACCTTCATAGTGGGTGTAAAAACAGGTCAACAGCTTGTCTTTCAGTTTTTATCTCTCAAAATATGCAGGTGGCGATAACACCCGAGTTCTTCCGAGTTTGAACGGCCTGTATCTGTTTCATCACAACTCCTTTGTTCGTTAGTATTCATCAGCTCCCGCAGTTGAAACCACGCCTAGCATTCTGCTAGCTAAAAGCTGTAGCATAAACACGTAACAAACCAGAAGATACTCTTTGTGCTGTTGCCATGCGCAGCGGGGCAGGAAACAGCATACCTTGCTCTCATAGGCTAGTTTGTTAACCAATCTGAGTCCAGCAAATTCGCATTATGAATATTAATTGAGTTGTCAAACCCTGACAAATCTTAACGCAGATAGATTGAAAGGTCTGTTAATCAGTGTTTCCTGACGTTTTTTAGATATAAAATGTTTCATATTACTGGTTAATACTTGAGAAATAACCACAAAGTCCTGAAATTTTGTGAAATTGCCTCTTTAAAGGCTCCCAAAGTACTTGACTTTCATTTTGCAGAATTTGCACACTGAATATATGAATAATAATAATAATAATTCATTTATTAATCCCTCGTGGGGAAATTACTTTTCTGTGTTTAACCCATCCTCACTGTGAGGTGAGAGCAGAGGGCAGTTATGTACAGCACCCGGTGGGCATTTAAGGGTTCAGTATCTTGCCCAAGGATACTACGACATGTAGTCTTCTGCCAAAACTCAGGATCAAGCTCTGTCCTGATCTGAGGACAACCTCCTTCCCTATAGACTACGGCCACCCTGTGGCAGTATCTTGCCCAAGGATACTAGGCCACGTAACCTGCGAGGATCGAACCCTGGTCGCCAAGCAAGGCGCATCCTCCCTCCCCACTAGTCTACGCCCGACCGCCAATATGTTGTGTCAATCTCCTTCTTACCCAGGAAATAGTAAAATCCAGACCCAAACACTTGCCTTCAGTGAAGACGGGGCTGGTTGTATTTCTTTTTCCTCCTCCGTACAGAAACTTTAGGATAACATCTGAAGCTAGTTAGCTAACATTGGTAGCCAGTGTTGGGTACATTACTTTTAAAAAAGTAATTAGTTATAGTTACTCACTATTTGTTCAAAAAAGTAATTGAGTTAGTAACTGAACTATTCTACAAAATAGTAACTAGTTACCAGAGAAAGTAACTGACTACGTTAGTAAAAAAAACAAATTCCATGTATCGTGCAAAGAGATTGATCTCGTGTCTTCTCAATGAGAGGCAAGCGCACTCCCGCTAGACTACCCTAGCCATCTTACCAACTGTGCCACCTAGTCTCCATATAACCGTGTGTTTGTGTGTCTAGTTACATCACGCAGCTTGTTTTATTGATTTATAATAACGCACGGTATTTTACGTTCAGTAACGATTACGGTGTTGTACCATTGGAAATTGTAATTAATTAGATTAATCCGTTACTGGAAATCCAAACACATTGCGTAACGCTGTTACTTTAAACGCCGTTATTCGAAACACTGTTGGTTGCACGCAGGACACGCCCCTCGCTGGAACGACACACTACAGAGGCTGTAAACCGACAAACAGTATGCGCAGCGAGTAAGCTAGGAAATGTTTTGAGTATGTCTTTTTAAGTAACAATTTTGAAAATTTCAGATCAATTCAGAATCTTAAATAAGAATCGTGATTTTGATGTGAATCGATTTTTTCCGGCAATCCTAAAAGAAAACGTCTGCAGCTCTAAATGAAAAGAAATCAACAGTCTAATTAGGGAAACTGTTTCAGCACTATGAACATGAACATATCAAATGTAATGTCCAACTTTTAATTCTATATCAGTATTTTCTTCAGTTTTGTACAAAAATGTTTAAACATAAATCGCAAGGAGAGATTGCTGTAATGCTACTACTTTCAACTAGATGATTTGTGTCTAATTATATTAACTTCATGTTATTTGTTCACACAGTTAAATGTTCGTGTCATGTTTTTTTAAGAAAGGTGGTTCAAAAAACTTTCCAGTTTCCATCTTAATAGATCATGTGACCTCTCCATGTGTCTCTGAACATAAACAGGCTCTTAGAAAACTTAAATTCATTTTGTTAATTATATACACAATTTACTAAGTTAAGATAATAAATAAAGGCAGATTTTTATTTTCTGTGGTCCAACATGCACCTACAGCTACAATAATTTTCCAACTGTTTGGTTAGTAAAGTGGCTTTAAAAAATAAGGTTTACATAAGATTTCATCTTGTTGTGTCATGCGATAGGAAACCGATTATTGGACCGTTTCTCAGAGACAGACTTGTTTCGGTGATCCAGTGCTAAACTCTGCTTAGCCACAGAATTAAAACCACCTGCCCTTTTTTTTTAGCCCTTCCTGCAGCCAAAACAAGTTCATGGACATGGGACTTTGGGGGGATTTCCTACAGAGTCTGTCCCTGAGGCAGTGCCTGTGGATCTTCGGGGTCTGAAGCTTGAATGAAGTCACTGTTTATTGATTCTGTTCAATGAGTCAGAGAAACTCATTTGGATCAGGGTTTTGATTCATCTGAAGACTAGCCTTCGACTTCAGTTATCCTTTATCCTGAATGAGATGCGATGAAGGTGTGACAATGTTCTGATGGTGCATAAGTAGCACTACACAAACGCCAAAATGCAAGAATACAGAATTCTAACAAGAAAATATATGTTAGTTTACTTGCCAGTGCTTTTATTGCTGTGGCAGATAAATAAGCAACAGATTTATGAGAGATTACAACCCTCTTCATTTACTCCAGGTGCACAAGCACTAAGTGTCACTGTCTGATTGGCTAAAAGCAGGTCAGGAGGGCGTAAAGATGGCTACTGGTGGGATTCACTTGAAGGAAGGTTTGCTCCAGTTTGTCTGTCTTTTGTCTGCAGTGTTGACTCTGGATTTGAGTGGTTCCGCTGGTTATGGAGCACCATCAGCCCACACCCTAATGGCAGCTGCTACGTCTGGGTCTGTGTCACCACAAAGAGAATGAGCCGATTTTCTGGGTGTGGCTATTACACCTGTTGAGTCATGCCACCGTGGCACACTCATCCCCATCTTATTCGGCTGTATATAAAAGTCTATAAGTCTGTCTATAAAAGTTAAAACTAGCGCACCAAAACAACCAACAGCTTCGTTGTGTCGTGACTGCTCACATTTACATTCAAGCAAAATACGGGAGTCAATTATTCACAGGTACACAGACTTCTTCTCCTCTTATCTTTGTATTCATCACCAAAGTCATGAGCACTTTTTACATGCATGTCAGACACGTAGCCTCTGTCGTGTCATCGCTCTGTGCAACTTTGTCATTCACGAGCTCGCTGCAGAAGCACATTCATCACTTTGAAGATGGATTTACATGACAGAGCGGTTCTGTGAGCTCAGCTGCAGAAGAAAAGGAGTCTTAAAACAAACCTCTCTGTTCCTGTGTACATATTTACAAAATCTTTTCTCTTTTTACTCCTTCTCTGACATTCTTTTGATTTAATATTCTTGACTGCATTGCCTAATGTGCAGCAAGAGTTAAAAGAATCTTCGATATTACTTCTTATTCTTGATATAAACCAGGAACTGAACCAGTCAGACGTGTTACACTCTCCAGTAGCTGGTCTACGCCATCAGGACAAACACTGTCTACAAATGACACAGTCACGCTGAACCTTATCAGGAGAGCAACGGTTAAAATTCAAATATTTTTGTAAGATAATGATGCTGTATTTCCACCATATGCTCATCAGTCACAGGCCTGTGAGAGCATTTGGGGAAATTTTGTGTGACTCAAGACAACTGGAGTGTTTTCAACTTTGGCAAAGAATCATTTATCACTGCTTGTGCCTCGTGACTCCCCGTGTTGTCCCGAGCTGGAGGAGACCCTGCCTGAAAGAAGGAAGCTAAAAGCCCACCCCCGAGGCTTCCCCTCTGATCCCCACCTTGCCTCTGGTACGAGTGAGGCAGGCTGGTGTTCGGCTGGTGCCTCTGAGACACGACGGCGGCTGAGCAGCAGCCATGGGGGAAGCACGCTGTCTGTCCTGTGATAGCTGTATGAGATTCCACATGCTCTGATGAGTAATTCCCCCCCCTCCTCTCTCGATCACCATGTGGTTCATGGCCCTGAGTCATCATCCACACTTTCCCTCACGCCCTCTCCCCTTGTCTGTGAAGAGGAGGCTTCCTTCCTTCAGTCACAGCAGCAGCAGCCTTTCTACAGAACAGCCTCTCTCCTGTGACTCATTCACTAACATCGAGACCTCCACACCACCCGCCCTACAGCCACGACGGCCCACCACACCACACCCAGACCCGGATCCACGTCCTCCACGGACTGCTTGCCTTTACGTCTCTCTTCCTATTTGTCTTTAGTGTCTCTCTGGCTGACATTTTTCTGTCTCTCCGTGCAGCTGCTGCCTTTTCAAAAGCTTTCATGTTGTCTTTACAATTCACTTGTTTACCTGAGTAAACACATGAACAGGTTGAAGCTAGGGTATTTTAAGATGCTGGACCTGATGCTTGGCATCATACTGTATTTTTGAGAATACCTGCCAGCCTGCCTTTCTGTCTCTGTCTCCTCTGGTACTCCGTGGCAATATCAAAACACAGGACACTACGTCTCGACTTCCCTGTCTGCATATTAACAACAAAATGTGGCAAGAAGTATACTAACAATATACCTCTACTCTGCCTGCACGGGAAACAATTACATCATCGATAAAGAAATGCTTTTCATGCATAAAGTTAGTAACATTTTGCAGCTTTAAGTTTATCTGCATCCATTGATATTTTAACGTAATCAATCAATCAATCAATCAATCAATCAATCAATCAATCAATCAATCAATCAATCAATCAATCAATCAATCAATCAATCAATCAATCAATCAATCAATCAATCAATCAATCAATCTTTATTTATAAAGCGCTTTTCATGCAATAGTGCAATTTCAAAATGTTTTACAGGATAAAAACAGAATTTCACCCCCCCCACCCCCAAATCCAACCCCATATGTTAAAAACACCCTCAGAGCAATGTATGAAGAAGCAAAAAAAAAAAAAGGTATGTTACTGTTTGAGTCTGAATCCTTCCCCCCATGTGCTCTGATACTCAATGAGCTCCCTCACTTCAATGCTTGGTTCAACTGAGGTTAAAAAAAAAATCTTAACATAACCCCAATGACCCACTTATGAGGACTGAATTGTGCCTTGGCCACAGAGTCGGACAAGATTTTGGTGCAAGTCGCTACATGTTGCTGTAAGATCCTCGACATGCTGCAACAGGAGACTTGTTGACCATTGCAAGAGCAATAAGGATTTTTAGGGGCATTATGACTGGGTTAATAAAACACAGCTGCCCCTAAAAGTCCCTCACTTTTCTTGCTGCCTTTTCTTTCTTTCTCTCCCTCCCTGACTTAATATTTGTCTCTCATTCCAAACTTTTGAGATCAAACAGCAACATTTGCTGGCTCATCGAATGTGATTCTGTCCATAAGTTTGGTATCTGTTCCGCAGCAGCCGAGGAAACACACACCATTAAAAAAAAAAAAACTGGAGTGACCACAACAAGTGAAGTTTCACCTTTCAGAGAGGCTGGTTCATTTGTTACACTAAAAAGCAAGTATGCGTTCCAGTATTTATGAATTGTATATTTATAATGGCAGAGTTTTATTGGGATTGTGCAGTGACGTTTTTAAAGGGGGTTGAGTGAGTTCAGAGCAGAATTTCCGAGAAAGGAGCACTCAGTGTGTTCATTAGAAGTTCAACTTTCACAGAAAAGGCCAAATACAATCCCCAGCAAGACTTTCTATACCATGCTGCCTGAGACATATATGAGGTTCACTTTAAAAACAAGATGAACCCGTTGACCCAGAGCGGGACAACCTGGGAATCAGGGAAAATCTATTTAAAGTAGGTCTGGAGCTCTGCTAAACGATGTTGGGAAGACAATATGAGACAGAAAAAACAAAGATGCAAGCAGCACAGTCCTTAAAGTGGCAAGGTCAGTCCAAATGGGCCTTTTAAACAATGTGAAATGTGACAGAGAGAAGCTCAGCAGGCAGCAGCAGCCAGCACTGTTTAATATCAATTTTAATCAGGAGACTTGGTGACTATCCCAGAGCTCCCCGTGGCCATGCTGCTTTATTCAAACCAGGTTCACTCCACCAAACCTTACTTCCTAGACTCTCAGCTCCCAAACTCACGCTGGCTTGCTTCTTTTATAAATAACCTGCTTTCTGTGAACTGATGATGACGGCTGAATGTCCGATCCGAGGCAAACGAAGTAGATCTGATGCATTCATGTTATTTAAAAACTTCTACACAAGACTGTGAAATCTGATGTCCGTTTAACAGCATTAATAAGCATTAGGATGTCAGCTAAGGTCCGGAGGAATTTAATTAGAGTTGCAGGTTTACCAAAGTGTCAACTTTCCAGTAACTTCAGTCCACAGCAACTTATTATAGATGCAACAAGTACCAGCAGGCTCATAAAAACAAATGACCTGCCACCCATGTGTTATACAACACCTAAAATAATCTCTGCTTATTAGTATTAACAGGCCAATAAATGAAAGAGACAGATCAGAAAAATACGGCAGCCATTGTGATAGTCTGTTTCATTTACATGGCTGCTTTAGGTGTGAGCTGTAAAGATGCCTGTGGTCCAATGTTTTTAAAATAAGAATCCCATGCTTCAGCGAATGTCTCACCTATGTGTCACTTGCAGCATGAAGATGCCACGGTGGCCTGGCGCTCTATTAATTACATAAAGCATCTAGTGTCAGGATGCTGAATTCATTAGTGAGGTATGTGTGGCATGCTGGGGTCAGGACAGATATAGAAACAGGCCTCCGAACCAAACTCTTCCACATTTGTCACACTTGTTCAACATAATAGAGTAGCACTTTGTGATTTTTCCCAATTTGGCCTTTTAATCATTTAAGTGTCGACCCTGAATGTTTAGTGAATGTTTACAGTTAATTTACTTAATGATGATCACAATTTGGACTCAACTGCCCTCAAAAAGTGAATTATAACTTCTTTTCATGTCTTTGGATTAATTTGAGAACAAAAATAACTACTTGTTTACATTTTGTTTTCTTTACGTATTGAACCTATTTTCAATTTAGCTGAAAAAAAAAAACAATCAAAGAAATATGTGTTTTTGAAACAATAAATACAATATTGAACCAAAGAACGAGGCCGTCAAAGGAAAAACTTTTTTTTTTTTAAGAACTGAGGAGTGAAGGTTACTGGGTTTATTAACGAAACTCTGCTCCAGTTCTCTGGGAAACTTTACTCAGTCAAGACTAAACGGTAAAAAAAAAAAGATTTTGACTATTCAAACATTCAATTCAGATATGAAAAGCAGAATTCAGCTTTTTAACTAACTGCGTTATTAAATTGCTCTTGTTTGCATAAAACGTTTGTGTTTGGTTTTTTTTTGCCGCAAGTACTTGCTTGTTTTTTCTGTTTATGTATTTTATCTTTTTAAAATTCCCTCTTATTTAAATATAATAACCTTTTTGTAATAATATTTGTCATTTTAACATTAATACTACTGTCTCTAGTTTTTAATTGATATTTCAAACAAATTCATATTTTAGAGATTAAATTAGCCTGTGTGTGTGTAGATGGATGTAGGCCTATTTAAATAAAAATAAAACTAAGATTTAATTATAATAATAATTAATAAGGTTTTTTTTGTCAATTTCTTGTATTTTACTGCTGCATCTGTTCCCTGTTTAACCTTTTAAAGCAGATACATGAAAAGCTTTTTTGGGGGGATAAATGTGAGTCTCGTGAGCCAGAAACTGGGACTTTGTAGGCCAGTTGAATGAACTGAGGACTCACCTTGCCCGCAAAGACCCAGACTCTGACACACAACGTCAGTCCCGCTGACTGCACAAGGAGGACACTCCAAATGTTCATCTGCGACTCTTGAAATATCCCAACATTTCTCCTGACAGCACTGATCTAATGTTAAAGATCTGGTTGTAGATTGATACATACCCTGAGAACAGCTGCCTGCCAGGCGCTCGGTCGCTACCTGCGCGCCGGGCAGGTGTCAGCATCCCGCAGCCAATAGGGACTTCAATCGAAAAAAAGCTGCGACTGTCTGGAGCAGATCGCGTCTGCAAGCGAACTTAAAACTTCCCCGCCAGCATCAGCTCCACCGCCGCCCAACTATGTGATGACTTGGTGTTGCACACATCCCAAATTGAGCAAGAATATCCTTTCAAGAGAAGGGTGGGGGCACGAATTGTCTTTTGGAATAAGTCTGACAGTCCCCTATACCCTACCCCCCTTTCCCCCGTTTGTCCAAAGAGTTAAAAAAAAACATGCAACAGTGTCGCGTCTTGTGCCAGTCTCCCACCTCTTGTCTTTCCCTCCCTTCAAGAGAGAAAAACGCGTCTATGTTTCTCCCATGAGATCTTCCGTGCGCACCGACTCAGTCACCCAGTTTCCATTCTGGAAAGATGAAGAAGAAGGTGACAAGAGAAAAAAGACAGTCTGCTGCTGATCCTGTCGAGCTGCAGCCTCGAAATTACGAGCAGGATATTCCCAAACAGCTGGAAGGAGGTGATATATGCTGCGCCCTCGTGTTGGTTGGGCCCTCCCCAAACCAAAACGGACCGGTACTAACCTGGTTATTTTCAGCGCGTGGCTGGCTTGTCTCCAGTCCAGTTCCATCAGGGGGCGCAGTAAAGTGGCCCTACATATGCAGTTATGTTGAAAGAGGACTTAAAAACGACCAAGAGCAGACAGAGTAATGTCCGAGCATGTGTCCCTTAACTGCTCACATTCCTGCGGTGTGTCGGCTCGTCCGTCCACACGCAGGAACCGGGTCGCGGATCCTCGTGGAGCCTCCGGGACGGCTCGTCTGCGTCTCTGTCAAGGTGTTCCCCTCTTTTATTGATTCTGTGCGGGAGACTGAATACATCACGGGTTCATCACACCTCTGCCGTTATCTCCCTCAGCAGCAACATGTTGGTGTACAGCGACCTCTGGTGGCGGCGTCGCAACGCGACACGAGATCAAACTGCGCATCAGGTGGCAAAAAGAAAAAGAGTGTCAAAGTTGGATCCTGTCAGATTAATTTAATCCAAAAAGACTGTTGAGATAGAATTGTGTTTGTTTGTCTCTTTTCGTGTTGAATGAATTATGTTTTACACGTTTTCTCTTCCATGTTTAGCCCTGTCCGGCTTCTTTAAACTGTTTTAAATATAGACCTATCTGTTGTTTAGCTATTATTTTTTTTATGTTGGAATATCATTGTGTGTAGTATTGTTATCCTGTAAATGTGCTTTTTACTACTTTAAAAAACGCCAGGAGATCAATAAAAGACAATGGGATCCCATATTAATAAAGGAGCTCGGGTTTTAAAGGTTTTTCGTTTCTTGTTTAGGAATAGCTATTGATTTAAGTTTTAAACTACTGTTGAATGTTGACATAAAAAGTTGACTATTGCTTGCTTTGTTAACTTTTTTTAAATAAAAGTATAAATAAGAATGGGGAGTAAAGTTTAAAAAATATATATTGACAAGTAGCCTAAGGACCAGGCTAAATTTAATAAATGACAGAGCAGGGGTCTTATTACGATTATTTGAGCACTCTGATCTTTTAAGTTCTGCTGTTGCTTCAGTTTGCTGTTTGATTAAATCAGGGCTTTTTCTTCAAACTAAAAGCACGACGATTCATTGGGAGGGTTTCCGTTGTCTTCAAGTTTTTTTTATATACGTCTTATTATTATTATCTCTCTTTATATTTCATTTATATTTTGTATCAACATTGTGAGAATTTTGTTGTAAATAATGGAACTGGTGGATGATTTTATTGTGAAGAGCATAACCGGAAACGATGCGTTTTATTAACGCACACTTCACAGAATACGGCGGCGGCCTGAGACATCCGACGGTTCTTTATCTCTGCGTCATCAACGCGACATTTTCCACCATCATCTCCGTCAGCGGGAACACCTGACAGGTGTCGGTGAATTCTCACCCAGTTCGGTAAAGTCTCCGTCCTCACGGTCTGACAGCTGGTCTCTGGTTAATCCCGGTCCCTCCATGTCGCGGCCCATGAGCACTTTAAATATTCCAACTTTGTGAATGTTTTTTTATTCATCAGGACCAAATGCCTGGGAGTGAGATTCGAGTTCAGATTTGGATCAAGTTCATCGATTAAACCTGATGACGTCAGCAGGCGTTGAATTAATCAGGTGTTCCTCAGAAGCGCGTGAAGAGGACAGAAAAAACATGGGAAAATCAGAGCGCTGGAGTTTTTATTAAAGCAGGTAAGAGTCAGAAATCGTGGATTTTATTTTGAAAGGCTACTGAGGTTCTTCTCAGGGTGAGACATGTCTTGATTATTTATTACTGTAAACTAACATGCTGTAAATCTTATATCTGAAATAACAAAGCTTTGTTTTGTTAACAAAACTGAGCTTCAACTCTTATTTTGTTCTTTTCTGACTTTATTTAGTTAATATTATTCAGATGAATTAAGATAATGTCTTTGTTGTGACAAATAGACTGATAGTTAATTAAACTAGATCTGAGTCTGGTTCCTACATCCACAGTCACCCAGAGACACCAGCTGGATCTGAGGTCACGCTCTTCCCTCTCTGTATCACAGCTGCCCTCCAGCTGCAGGTGGCGCTCTCCATGGTCTCCCCCACCGTGAAGGCAGTGGTGGATGCTGTCTGGGCCGTGTGGAGCATCGGGGCCTCCATCTATGACTACATCCACACCTGCGCCATGGAGGAGCGTATCCACGCCCTGGAGAACGTCATCACCATCCACCAGTGTGTGATTGGGTTGCTGTCGGCGGGCGTGCTGGCGCTTTTCACCTACATCCTGTTCAGGAAGCTCTGAAGCAGAAAAACAGGTGCTGATGTGGTGAAGCAGGTGGAGGACGTGAGAATTTTACTGTTTGGTTTCCATGTCGGGACATAAAACACAAAGAGCCTAAATGATACAGACACAGTTCATGTGTTTTCAAACTAAAAACTCTGGTCATCTGATTTACTTCAGGTTTTACAGGTTCAATTTATTATGTCATCTTTACTGAAAACATTCATCACCGTGACAGTTTCTAACTTAAATCAGATAAATGTTTCCTCTTTTCTCTCTTGTCCTAATCGATATTAAATTAAAATGCTAATCATAGGAAATTGGTTATTTTTGAAGGAACCCATACTTCCCACTACCGTTCATACCAGATTTCTGAACTAAGATCATTTAATACCTGGAGTTTTTGCTGCTTTGGTCCCATTTTAAATGCTGTGATTTCATGCAGGACCTGCTAGCATGTGTTAGGAATGATTCTCAGCTACTAACACACCAGATTTCAGTTCAGTATCTATAAAACTGACTGTTAATTAGTTGTCAGCCATCCTGAATAAATTTAAAAGGTGAGAAACAACCTTTCAGTTACTTTGTCTCCCGAAACTTGACACATTAAAATAACTTTAGCGAGACTTTGACTAAATGTTTAGGTTCACATTTCAAGTCTTTTTTCATTTAGCAGCAGATCAGAAGTTATTTGGTGAATCTTTATCTTGAATGGACACCTTTCTTTTGTAATTCAGTTGTCATTAACATTTTATACCTCACAACTACTAATGTTAGTACCACTATTGTTAAAGGTGTACTATGTAGAAAATAATGGCTTTTATTTCCAACACTAGGTGACAGTAATGAGCCAAATCACGACCCGTCACTTCCACTAACCACCACAAGGTGGCAGAAACGAGTATTATTCCTCACTACATCACACAGAGCTACTCTGAATGAGCCTTAAGCAGCAGATCAGGAGCTCAGCCAAAAACTGATTTATACTCTAGTAGTAGAAAAAAAGTACTACAAGTTTGCTGCACTGTAAAAAAATGAAAGATAAATAACTTTTTAAAGTAAAAATAAATCACATATGAAATTATAGCAAACATGTTATTTAGATCTCTAATTATGGCGTTACTTTAATAATTTAAAGTGTCCTTAAAAACAATGACTATTCTGGGAGTTAGTTCTTGTTTGAGGGCTGCTTGGTTTTTTATAAACATGAGATGGTTTCTAGAACTAAACTTGTGTGCGTTTGTCTCTATGAACACGTTGCTGCTTCACAGGGACCAACGCCAGACGCCATCGGATGAAAGATGTTTTATTATCATGAACAGCATCAGAGTTTGGGTCAAAATGATAATCTGGAATCAGTTAAACAAAATGTTTAACTTCTGCTTATTAAAAGCACACAAAGTTTATTATTTCACAACTGAAGAAAACGGCTCGATTTAATCTAAGAATGTTTCTTTCAACATGTTTGGAACAGAATAAATACTCTTTCTTGCTGCACAATTAACTTCAAACTGAAACTTTCCACCTAAATTCGGTGAAACAAGTCCAGAACAGGAAGAGCACGACCTCTGCGTTTGTTGTGATGATGGCGTCACATGTGCCATGCTATCGGCGCCGCTCGCCGTTCCTCACTGACACAAGTGTCCGGTCTGAAGCAGTGTGTATTTGGAGGTGAACCGCTCCACACTCTCCCCCTCCAGGAACTTCATGGCTCTCCAGTGGATCTTTCCACAGTTCTCTGGTTGGCCGAGGGGTCCCAGCTCCTCCTGGATGTACTGCAGCCACAGATCTTTAAAAAAAAACATCAGAGTTCAGGTTTTATTTTACAAACTCCTGACTAAAATTTAACTGATACTTTTGTTCTTTAAATGTGTCGGTAAGGAGAGCATGGAAGATTCAATTTGTTTTTTAGGGGCTTTGTAAAGAGTTTTATTCCTCTGTAGAAGACGATTAAATAAAAGTTTGAAGTATCATTTAATTCTGTTGATTCTTTCCCCTGAATAAAATTCAACCCACCATCATCTGTGGTCCCAAACTCCTGCAGCGCCCTCTCGTAATATTCTCTCAGGTTGTTCATCTTTGGCGTCTCCTGAAAAAAAAACAAAAAAACATTCCAAACTCAGAATCATCAAAACTGTTCCATCACTACAAACTGAGCTGGAAAAAATCTTTTAGAATAGAACCAAATCTATTTTTCTATGTTTCAGAAAGATTTATCAGATGCAGCACGCAGAGGCGGATTTACACACCTGTTCCTTCTCAATTTCAATCATTTTAGTGAAGAAGGCCTTGGACAGCGGGCGGTTTTCTTGTAAACTGCAGAGAGAGAAAAAGTCGGTTCAGTCTCGGGTTTATACAGATTAATTTACACTCGTGCTTATTTACTACCTTACGAAGGTCTTTCTGGCTTTCTTATAACCTTTGGTTGAGTACGACCAGCTGAGGTAGCCCTCTTTCATCTCCATGGCGACAGTCGAAACTGCAGACTGCAGCCCACTCTGAGAACAAATTACAACCGTCTGAGGCAGAGGAGGTTCTTACGTAAAAGAAACCTGCACACTACTACTACTACTACTACTACAGTCATTTAGCAGACGCTTTTATCCAAAGCGACTTACATTGAGAGAACATACAAGCAAGAAATCAAAGAGAAGGAAACAATATAAGGAGGCGGACTGTTTGGAGTCCAGTTTAATTCCGACGCTGATACATCAAGTGTATCCATTTTTTTTTTTTTTGTAGAGATAAACTCCCAAATCTTTCTATCATAAATCATAAATCAATTCCACATTAAGACTGAAAGTGTTCTTTAAAGAGGTGAGTCTTAAGTCTGCTCTTAAAAGTAGCTGCCGACTCTGAGGATCGGACCGAGTTTGGTAGGTCATTCCACCATCGGGGGACAACAGAGGAGAAGAGTTTGCACACACAGAACTTATCTGTGTTTTGATCAACGACATCAAAAAGACTGCTGAATAAATCCTGGAACTTCTTTAACATTTATGAAGTAAATTGTTTTTAAGTAAAATAATAATCTGTTTCTGTTTAACAGCTGATTCAGAGTGAGGATTGTGAGTGTCTCCCTCCAGTAATCTGCATGTTATCAGATATCAAACACTGAAGCAGCTTTGTCTGTACAGAAGTGACTCCATGCAGGCTGTTAGAAAATAAACTGATTTTCCACTGATTCCAACTTGACTCCTGAACTTAAAACCATCTAATCACTAAGTGAATAACAAACCCGGGTGTTTCCAGTAACTGCTGCAGACTGATTCATCTCCAATGCAGGACGAGTTCTCTCAATCTGATGCAGGTTACCTTGAAAATGGCCTCCGTCTCCTCAGGACTCTGGTTGTCGGTGCTCCACTGGAGCTGCAGCTGCCACAGTGGTAGACTTTCCTGTAAAGGAGACCAGAGTTATGCAGGAGCTTTAAACTAAGAGATTATTTTTAATGAGTTTTAATCTTTCTGATCAAATCTTGATGTTTGATGTCGTGCAACATAAAGATTTGATCCTTTTGCAGTTTACAGCCACACCAAATTTTAATTCAGTGACTGTTTAATTTAGCGCATTGCCATGATTCTTGGCTGTGGCGGCCTTTAGAACTCAATATTTGCCCTATTTCTACATATCGGCCGATAACTCTTTGGTAGAGCCGATTTAAAGTCAGGCTCATCCACGGGCAGCCTGCTGCTCCAGGTGGGGTCCTTCATGCATGCAGTACCCAGAAAGCTTCAGTCGAACGTTTTGTTTAAAGTAAAAGGTAAGGCATTAATTTTTTTTAAACTAGCTATGGTTTATCGAATTGAAAAAATGATGTGGACATGTTTCATTTATCAAAAGCGGTTTCTCAGGCTGCAGATTTCGAATTTTGTCTCCAAAATCACCTTTTAATAATTCTACAGTGGGAATTTGACATCACTAGGTACATATACTGGAATATTTATTCTTTTAATACAGTGTTTTTAAATGTAACACATCAAGATAAGTACAAAAATGCCAAAGTAAAACAAAAAAAACAGTTAACCGTTCTCAGAGGGAAAACATCTCGTGTAGCCCCTTAAATTATTTACCTTGTTTGTTTTAGACAATCTTTATAATTATCGACTGCTTGTTTCTTAAACATATTTGCCACTGTTTTATAAGTTAAATTATTTTTCCTTTGAGGAAATCTTAGAATTTTACGGTGTGTTGTGGCGCTAACGTTAGCTTCCCTGCTGCTACTCGGTTAGCCATTATTATTATTATTTTTCATTCATTCTATTTGTTAATGTGTTTATTTGATTTGTTTAACTTTGGTTAGATGTTTGATTGTAATTATGTTCAAAACCCAAAATTATAATTGGGAAATTTGGTTAAATTAGTCCGATATTTTAGCACGAAAATGAATAGAAAGTGCTGAGATATCTGCCACAAATACAGTGGGACAAAAAAGTATTTAGTCAGCCACCAATTGTGTAAGTTCTCCCACTTAAAAAGATCAGAGAGGCCTGTAATTTTCATCATAGGTATACCTCAACTATGAGAGACAAAATGAGGGAAAAAAATCCAGAAAATCACATTGTCTGATTTTTAAAGAATTTATTTGCAAATTATGGTGGAAAATAAGTATTTGGTCAATAACAAAAGTTAATCTCAATACTTTGTTATATAGCCTTTGTTGGCAATGACAGAGGTCAAACGTTTTCTGTAAGTCTTCACAAGGTTTTCACACACTGTTGCTGGTATTTTGGCCCATTCCTCCATGCAGATCTCCTCTAGAGCAGTGATGTTTTGGGGCTGACGCTGGGCAACACGGACTTTCAACTCCCTCCAGAGATTTTCTATGGGGTTGAGATCTGGAGCCTGGCTAGGCCACTCCAGGACCTTGAAATGCTTCTTACGAAGCCACTCCTTCGTTGCCCGGGCGGTGTGTTTGGGATCATTGTCATGCTGAAAGACCCAGCCACGTCTCATTTTCAATGCCCTTGCTGATGGAAGGAGGTTTTCACTCAAAATCTTACGATACATGGCCCCATTCATTCTTTCCTTTACACGGATCAGTCGTCCTGGTCCCCTTGCAGAAAAACAGCCCCAAAGCATGATGTTTCCACCCCCATGCTTTACAGTAGGTATGGTGTTCTTTGGATCCAACTCAGCATTCTTTCCCCTCCAAACACGACAAGTTGAGTTTCTACCAAAAAGTTCTATTTTGGTTTCATCTGACCATATGATGTTCTCCCAATCCTCTTCTGGATCATCCAAATGCTCTCTAGCAAACCGCAGACGGGCCTGGACGTGTCCTGGCTTCAGCAGGGGGACACGTCTGGCACTGCAGGATTTGAGTCCCTGGCGGCGTAGTGTGTTACTGATGGTAGCCTTTGTTACTTTGGTCCCAGCTCTCTGCAGGTCATTCACTAGGTCCCTCCGTGTGGTTCTGGGATTTTTGCTCACCGTTCTTGTGATCATTTTGACCCCACGGGGTGAGATCTTGCGTGGAGCCCCAGATCGAGGGAGATTATCAGTGGTCTTGTATGTCTTCCATTTTCTAATAATTGCTCCCACAGTTGATTTCTTCACACCAAGCTGCTTACCTATTGCAGATTCAGTCTTCCCAGCCTGGTGAAGGTCTACAATTTTGTTTCTGGTGTCCTTTGACAGCTCTTTGGTCTTGGCCATAGTGGAGTTTGGAGCGTGACTGTTTGAGGTTGTGGACAGGTGTCTTTTATACTGATAACGAGTTCACACAGGTGCCATTAATACAGGTAACGAGTGGAGGACCGAGGAGCCTCTTAAAGAAGTTACAGGTCTGTGAAAGCCAGAAATCTTACTTGTTTGTAGGTGACCAAATACTTATTTTCCACCATAATTTGCAAATAAATTCTTTAAAAATCAGACAATGTGATTTTCTGGATTTTTTTCCCTCATTTTGTCTCTCATAGTTGAGGTATACCTATGATGAAAATTACAGGCCTCTCTGATCTTTTTAAGTGGGAGAACTTACACAATTGGTGGCTGACTAAATACTTTTTTGTCCCACTGTATTTGTGGCAGATATCTCAGCACTTTCTATTCATTTTCGTGCTAAAATATCGGACTAATTTAACCAAATTTCCCAATTATAATTTTGGGTTTTGAACATAATTACAATCAAACATCTAACCAAAGTTAAACAAATCAAATAAACACATTAACAAATAGAATGAATGAAAAATAATAATAATAATGGCTAACCGAGTAGCAGCAGGGAAGCTAACGTTAGCGCCACAACACACCGTAAAATTCTAAGATTTCCTCAAAGGAAAAATAATTTAACTTATAAAACAGTGGCAAATATGTTTAAGAAACAAGCAGTCGATAATTATAAAGATTGTCTAAAACAAACAAGGTAAATAATTTAAGGGGCTACACGAGATGTTTTCCCTCTGAGAACGGTTAACTGTTTTTTTTGTTTTACTTTGGCATTTTTGTACTTATCTTGATGTGTTACATTTAAAAACACTGTATTAAAAGAATAAATATTCCAGTATATGTACCTAGTGATGTCAAATTCCCACTGTAGAATTATTAAAAGGTGATTTTGGAGACAAAATTCGAAATCTGCAGCCTGAGAAACCGCTTTTGATAAATGAAACATGTCCACATCATTTTTTCAATTCGATAAACCATAGCTAGTTTAAAAAAAATTAATGCCTTACCTTTTACTTTAAACAAAACGTTCGACTGAAGCTTTCTGGGTACTGCATGCATGAAGGACCCCACCTGGAGCAGCAGGCTGCCCGTGGATGAGCCTGACTTTAAATCGGCTCTACCAAAGAGTTATCG